>CBVK0100138548.1:0-11392 GCA_900067695.1 Picea abies | reverse complement strand
TACACTCTTTCCCTACACGACGCTCTTCCGATCTCACCTATTGGTCTCTTTATAATGGAGTCGCCAGGGTAAATTTAGTCTCAACCAATACAATGTTTGATTCACTTTCACCCTCAGGAATAAAATCTGAAGCTTTAAGTCGTTCTTTTCCTAGGGAAGATTTCATTTTCAATCCTCGACAACGACGCCAGAATGTTATCACTCTATAAATTTGTTCGGATGATAAAATAAATGACAGAGGTAACCTAAAAACCAACTTTAGAGTTGGGTACTAACTTGCTCATCTCAGAGAGGGCTCTCTCCTGTCACTTGGTGTTTCTTTGAAAATCAATGGCTAGGTTTTGTTGTTTTGGGTTTTTTTTTTAAATTTTGCTGGCAAGGAAGAGGAGGGACACTTAGGGCTATGGAGTCAAACTTCTCAAAATAAATGGAAGCACTGACTGGTCTGTAGAATTCTCCAGAGGATAAAGGATAAATGAGGTGATAGATCAGAGTTATAATTTGTAAATTTGCAGAGTGTAGGAAGAAAAGAAAACATATAAATGCATTAGAGCATTAAATAAATGAATTCTGAATTAGTTAGGAAGAACTTAACACGGTTTAAATTTATTCAGTCGAGAGCATCACAAGATGAATTTTGGGGCTTTGACTATCCAATTTAAACAGAAGATAGTGAAAATGAAATCATAAATACAGGAAATACATACAAAGAGAGGAGACAAAACTCATATCACCACCATTATAATCTTTTCATGGAAACTTCAAGACTTCTGCATGTGTATTCAATTCAACTTCAGAAAATTACATTCAAGTTCTGAACAACTAAAATCATGCCCTTGCACTTTTACCAACCCCTAATACATTTGGAACTCCTAATATTTATACAAGTTTGAGTTCCTTCGGTTTAGAACTGATTACAATTATTGAAATAAAACGTTTCAGTTTCTGAAACTGATTACAATAATTACCATTGACAGTTTTGGTTTGAAACCAATTACAATAATGAGCAATAAAACGTTTGGTGATCCAGATTCTAACTCCTCTGATGCTTCAATTTATTTCTTTGCCACTTGTTCTGATCTAGTCTTCTACATGATCTTCCATCTTTAGTGACACCTGGAGATCATCTATTGGATCCTGGAAAAGTGCACTTTGTCTTGCCCAGCCGTACTATCTCCTTCCATTGCAAGTTAGAAGGGATATCATAATCTATCATTTTTTTCATCATGATCTCCAGGTAAATGCATGAGTTTAATGAAATTCAAATATGCTCTAAACTTGGCAGCTTCAATAGCTATAAAGTCCCACATGATGTGCTTGGCTCCATGAAACAGTCCTTTTCCCTTTAATCTTATCTTCAACTTATCTATCCTTTCCTGCAAGGCTCCATTCTCCTTTTGAAATTGAGCCATTCTTTCATCTTTTGCTTTCATCTCTTGCTTCAATTTCTCTATGCTTCCTTTTAGCCCTTTGATTTCTCCTTATTACATGCTAACTTGTGACATAGCCTGTACAAGTCCTTCATTGTTTTTCCCATCTTCTGCAGCAGAAGGTATGACAACATCCATATTTAGCAATTCTATTTTCCCTTGTGACTAGTTCACCTTTTCTTGTTCTAGGACCAATGGTTTAGCCTTGTATTCCAATGCCTCTTCACAAAGTGTTTCATTTTCCTGTTTTAGAGAAACCAATTCTGTTGTTTGTGGATTCTCTCTGGAATACATTTTCAGTTTCTTCTTCAAGCTTTGAATCAATTTGTCCTTCTCATCCAATGAAGATTTCATCCCTTGGGGGCCTTCAGATTCCAACCTCTTGACCTGAGTATTCCAAGATATGCTAGAAGATTTTTCTTGCCTCAACTACCCTTATCTGCAACTGTAATGTTAAAGGTCCTCTTTTCAATATCCCTTACTGTGAACAAAGAATATTTGTGTTGAGAAATATTTTCCACTTCAAGGACTAACTCCATCATCTCACTCAGAGCTAGGTTTCCCTTCTCATCATAATGTTTTTCCAAATCCTCTTTAGATTGATAAGCTACCCCAGATGTCTTATCAAAGATGTGTTTCTTTCTGCTAAAGGTTCTTGAGCTACCTTCACTTTGGAGTTTTATTCCTTTTCAACCTCTACAGTGCTAGTGCCACTCTCCACCATATCTAGATTTACTTGTTCTTTGAGCTATTCCTCCTCCAAATCCACTATTTGTGGAGATTGTGTAATCTTCATCTTCTTAGGAGCAATCTATTGATCACTGGTTCTCGTGGCCTCTGAAATGCTTCTCTTGATGTAAAGACTCACCTTGGGGACTTTGAATATCATTTTATGAGGAGCTTGTTGTGTTTGACTTTGTTGCAGGGTTGCCTCCACTTTTTGTGTTTGAGTTGGTTGCAAGATTGCTTCCCTATTAGCATTGACTTCTATATTTGCAAGCTTATCAAAACCCTCAACATGTTCATGCTCATAAGGGCCCTGTTTGTTTATCAATCTTCTCTTGGATATGATCTGGTGTGGATCATATCTTCTTCCTTGTAGCTGTGCAAAATCAAACTCTTTGAGATTTGCTTGAATCTGAGATAAGCATGATCTAGTTTTGACAATGAAGGGGCCAATGATAAAAGGGAATTTGAGGTTGGAGGCTTTGCGCAACTTCAAGAAATTCTCTGTCTTAGATATAATTCTTTTCTTGATGAATTCAAGGTAAAAGACTTTGGTGGTTAGAAAGATAGGCACTAGATAGGGGGATTAATGACAACCATAAACCCAGATTACTGTTGAGTTCATGAATAGTACCTAATCCCCCACTATGTACTCTGGATTTGGTTGTAGATAGATCCTCATGTCATCCAAAACTCTAGGTAGGATGGTGTTGAATATGAAATTGTACACTCTGGAGATGCAAAATGCGATCCTTTTACATTCTGTTGATATAAAGGCCACTTCAAGAAATTTTGTCTTATTGGTTTCCAGGAAAATCTTCAACAGATATGTGTAATATCTAAAATGCCTTAGAGAGAGAAAATTCAGTAGCTGTTTATGGATATTATCAACTATGAATTGATCAAAACTGATGTAGACTGACTAACCAAACTCTAACTTGAAAAAGAGAAATAGGAAACCAAGCATGACTTTGACCACATGTTTGTCATTATCTAGACCTAAGATCTGACTCAAAAGGGAACAAACCCATTGGACTTCAATGAACATTATACTCACATTCGTTGGAAAAGAAAGACTCTCTAAAAAATGCTATGGTTTGACAATTGTTTGTAAAAATAGATCCCAGACTTCTAATTGGAATTCTATGTATACCCTAATTAGATTTTATTCATTAAAAGGTTCAGACACTGCAGAGAAAGACTCTGGTATACCGAGGGAATCTCGAATTGACAGAATTTCTACCCTACACATGACCTCAGACCCCTGTTTATTTACGACGATTCTTTCTTCATGTGAATACTGCTCTTTGCACCAACCTATGAATTCAAGAAAAGGGAAAGCGACCTCAACAACATACAGGACTATGGTGGCCTCGAATACTTCAAGGAACAGTATAAACCTTCCTACATTGTCAGACAGGTTTCTTTTGGACACAAAGATGGGCGAAATTGTGATTTTAGTGTGAAAGGTGTCTGAATCTCGGTCAATTAGGGCTTCTTCATTCACGACAGCGTCTTGCTCTATTATTGAATTTATCATAGGATCCATGGCTGCGATGAAAAATACCTAGAAATGAGTGAAAATGGCATGCAATGGCGTACTGTTGAGTTGCAGTCGAACGAGGGTGGTCGTGCCAAGTTTCGAATGGTCCAGTGTTCGAAAAATAATAAAATAACCAACGAAATTCCCTTTTATACCTTTTCCAAATTTCAGGGGCATGATGAAGTGGTTTGGGGCAACCCTCTTTTCACCTTGAAATGCATCTAGTGGCGCCATGTAGCCCCGACCAAAAACCACAGATTAGATTTTGACCCTCTTTCTGAAATTATCCTTCATGCAGCTTCTCCCCTCGAAATGATCCTCGATCGTCGATCTGGAGAGCTCGCGATTTGCGACGTATTGGGTCCCATCACCTTAGCTCCCTCGCCAGTTTATCCTTTTCCTACCAGATTTAGTCCCTTCTCTAGTTTGTAGGTCTTCCAAACTGGTTTAGCACCTTGCCAGATCCTGAAATCTCGATTTCTCATAAAAATCTTAATGGTGACTAACATATACCACAAAATTTCATGGCTCTAGAATTAATCCCACATATGTTCCTATAAGGTTTTGTGATATTCAAGCCCAATTGATTCATGACCTTCAAGGACATCACATTGGTAGAGGCCCCATAATCCAAAATATAATTATGAAGTAACAAGTCATTTACTACCAAAGTGATGAAAGAGGGGGGATGTTCCCTTTTTCTAGGATCAGAATTCATGGATTGTAACAATATAGCAGGATCCTCAAGTTCATCTTGGACACTTAAGAAATTGTCAACCCTATCCCTTAAAGAAGGAATATTCATTATCTCAGCGAGGGGGACAGGTACATTAACCTTTGCTAAGAGATTAGCCATGTCAATGTTCAGATCTATATCATTATTCTTATGTAAGGTTGTTTGAGGAGGAGGATTAGTGTCCAATGACACAAGAGGTCTTTCCTAAGGAAGTCTGGGAAGTCGGGGAATATAAAGAAAATTATTTATTCTAGAGTAAGTCAAATATTCTTGCTTTCTAAGTTTTTCCGTTGATTCCTCATCCATTAAGCTTAAAACCTCTATCCTAGCTTTCCTAGTAGTTTCTTTCTTGCCTCTTTCAAGTTGTTCCAAGGTGACATTGTAATCTTCCTAGGATCATATTGTGTAAATGAGATCCAATGTATCAATAAAGTTCATATACTCATGGTTATTATATCCCTCATTATTACCGCTATTGTTATGAAGTATAGGACATTGATGCCCCCAATGAGAATCACCATAAGATAAACACCAAGGACCATCTTCTTAATTAATCACATTAGCATGTGCTAGGTCATTAGGAAATCATTTTTCATTAGGGGGCCTAGGATTCCATCCCAAGTTTCCTCTTTGTTTTTGTCGAAGATTGTTATATTGAGGTTTAGGAGGAAGGTTTTGTTGTTGATCCCTTTCTAGGTTAGTCATCTTGTTCATAAGGATGCTTTGGATTTGGTTAATGTCACTTGACATTTTCTCAAGTCTAAACATGATGATTGTTATATAATCATTAGTGGGTTCAACACTGTGCGAAGTTCTAGGCTTAGTCTCATCCTTATCTCAAGAGACATGGAAAGATCTACCTTGGAAGCTATACGATTTTCCTCAATCTTGGTAGCATGCTCTTGGGATTCTGTAAGGGTCTTAGGAGACTTATCCCTTAGCATGAATTCAAATTCCCCCTTAAAGAAATTTGTGTATATAAGGAGGAAGACCCCATCCTTTGGAGTGAGGTCATTGGGAATTTGAATAAGTAAGTTCTCAAATATCATGTCAAATTCTTTCATTGATATGTTTTCCTTCTTCTTTTCTTCATTAAATTGCACCAACAAACCTAGGATACATCTTGGTTCCCCATCTCTTCATGAAGGAATTGTGAAAGGATTCCCAAGTTTTAATACTCTTATCAGGAAGGTTATTATACCATCTCATATAATCTTCAACTAAAGAAGAAATAGACAATTTCATAACCACATCTTTATCATCATTATTGAGAGGGTGATTTTGAAAGAACATAAAAAATGAATCAACATGTTCTTCAACATATATGACATCATTACTAGAAAACTTAGGCATCCACTTATCAAATTTGTTGGGAATAGCATGAGGATATCCTAGAAAGTGGTATTTTCCAAGTATTTATGTTTTGTTCATGGTATTTAAGTGAATGCTCTACCAAAGTGGTGATACATTGCATGTTATCTTGTTTCCTGGGATAGGTTTAGCTAAAAACCCTAGGGAAGGATTGTAATTGGTTGGTGCCTCAAAATACAATTATTCATTTGAAGATAACTTAAAATTGGTTGGTACCTTATAATCCATGAATAAGTTTCAATAATCCAATCAAATAATTTATATATTTTTTATTAATATGATGTTTATATGGTGACTATAAAAGAATGTTTAAACTTACATATGATCTTCCATAAAATTATAAATAATTTCTATGTTTATTTGTCTATATGATTTTATTATAAATAATATAACAATATTTATTAATTTATCTTATTTAAATATAAATAATATACCAATATCTTTATAAAATAATTTGTGTTTAATTCAATGCATTTTGTATTTTTTATTATTAATAATACATAAATAAAATATTTGAAAATAATGCCAAAATTTTAAAATATAGAGCTATTTAATGTGATCCATAACTATGTATTGGGTGCATAATTTTTAAATTGAGCCTCCTCTAGGCTATTTGATGTGGATCCTTAAATGTGTTGTGGATCCTTAAGTGTGTGTTGGATGCATATTTTTTCAATTGAGCCTCCTATAGGCTACGTGATGTGAATCCATCACCGTGTATGTGAGAATAAAACAATCACATACCCATTAAATGTGGGAAGGATAAATATTTCATATTACATAATAATCGAGCCTCCATTTTTATATGATATGTTATGTGGAATCTTGATTATGTATAAAAGAAAAACAAGTGTAGTATGCTGCGATATACTGCTTTCGAAGATAATAAAATAAATTTTACTCAAATCTATGTAAGCTTAGCTCGTTTCTATAATTAAAATATGTCATTAAAAAAAAAACCTAAATTTATTTTGGAGCCCAGTGTTTTTATCATAGGTCTCCATAAGTAGCTGGTTTTTTGAATAGCATTTTTTAGTGTATAGTGGAGGTTTTGTGTTTGTAGAGTTTGTCCTGACAAGTTTAACCGTATGTCAAATCACGTCTGCCAAAAAAACGGATGGGAAGCCTACCAACAAATCCATTGAGTTTCTAACCCCGTAGCTATCAATTAACTTACCAAAAGAATTAAAAATGGTTTCATAACTACACATTTGGAAAAATAAGAAAAAAAAAAAGTCTTATTTCATAGGTTAACGATAACTTGCCAAAAGAATTAAAAATGGTTTCATAACTACACATTTGGAAAAAAAAAGAAAAGAAAAAAGAAGAAGAAAGAGAGTCTTATTTCATAGTTCAATGGTAACTTACCAAAATAATTAAAAATGGTTTCATACTACACATTTGGAAAAATAAGAAAAGAAAATAAAAAAAGAGTCTTATTTGTTATAAAATTATTTTATCAATAGAGTTGTACCTTATAAGAAAGTGACACTCATATATAGTCATGTCAAAATTAATTTCAAACCTCGAATGAAGTGAAGGTTGCAATAACACTATCAATTTATTGACCAACGATAGGTTATACAAATACCGATTTTGTTATATTGAAAAATATTTTTTTTTATTTGTTATGTTCAACATTAAAATTTATACACATTTTTTAAGTCAACATAAAACTAATATGAAAGTTAATGCTAACTCATTGCTATATACTACCTCCATGCCTCCGATAGTATAACAATCATATACCCATAGCGATGATGAGAGAATAAAACAATCATATATCGTATATCTATAGGATGTTGCATTCAATTAAGCTTCCTCCCCTTTATATAGGCTATGTGATATGGATCTCAATGTTGTGTATCATAGAAAACAATCATATATCCATTATATGTGGGATGGATAAATATCCCATGCTATAACGAGGGCTTGTTTCTATGGAGTTATTATTATTATTGTTTCTTTATAGAGTTATGTTTGTTTCATAATATTCTTTCTTTAGGTACTTCCAATTATCGGTGGGCAACTTCCAGGGAGAGCTTGGTCACGGGCGAGGGCGAGGGCGACGGTGCAGGGCTGGGAAAGCGTGGGCAAAGGCGAGAGCTTCCAGGGCATGCAGGCTTGCAGAGCAACACGACGGTTGCTGGGTCCAATGGTGATGGCGGAGGGGTGCTTCCCCGAGGGCCTGCGGTGTGGAGGTGCTCTCCGGAAGGTGGAGTTTCAAAATCCGCGGCCTGTTTTGGGGAAAAACTTCTCTATGATTTTACCGTTTGTTGTATCGACCTTTGCCTTTACTCTTGCCACACGATGGTATTCTCTGGAGCCTTGATGGAGGTTTTCCGGGGTTTGTTGCAATGGGGGTTTTGTCTTCTCTTTGGTTTTTCTGGTCTCACTTGATCTCTTCCGCCTTGGCTAGAAGAGGTTTTGGACCAAAGATTTGAGGTCCACCGGGGGCATGAGGTTTAATGTTTAACACTTTGAGGTCCTTTGGGGGTGTGCGGTGTTGGATATTCACTTTGAGGTCCTTTGGCGACGTGCGACATCTGGTTCAATTTCTTTTCTGTGTTTTGTTTGGGATTGTTACCCCTGTTTTGTTTCTCATTTTCAGCCTACGTGTTGGTAATGGTGACTTTATGGTTTCCTTTGGAGATGTAGTAGTTATTTTGAGCATGATCTATGGACTAGTTCTATAATGATCATTAGTTATGGTCTTAAAAATGTAAAAAAATATATTTTCAGTAATATAATTTGAACGAATTTTCTATTGAAAAAAGATACTTCCAATTACCAAATAATACAATTCAATATATAAGTAAAATCACATTTTTTGCATAATGATTATGGAATTATGGTGTACTATGTTGTATTGACTCTTTTATTATCATTTTGGTGACTAGACAATTATTATTATTGTTGTTTTTTTACAGAGTTATGTTTGTTTCATAATATTCTTTTTTTTAAGGTACTTTCAATTACCAAATAATACACTTCAATGTATAAGTAAAGTTACATTTTTTTCATAATGATTATGGAGTTATGGTGTACTATATTGTATTGACTCTTTTATTATCATTTTGGTGACTAGACAAAATAGGAAAATAAATTTAAGGAGTTATGATTTCTCCTTATTATATCTTGTGATATTTAACCATGAAATGAGTCTATATGTCAAAAAAAAATAATAATGTATATTACCATGTTACATGAGAATCCATCACGTAACATGAAAAAAATAACTGTACGGTCTCACGTTATCTTGCATGTGTTGTCACATCAACTTGCGTATGGTACCCCTGGAGCTCAACCAACAATGCACATGACATACAAACATACATTAATTTTTTCCTAACTCCAAGTACGCAATGGAAAATTGCTATCATCACCCATGATATAGGGATTGAAATTGTTCTTACAACTATAAAAGCTCCTCTTCTAGTTCCTAGGTAATCATATGTTGTCCCAACGCCAATTGGTAATCATATGTTGTCCCAATGCCTCGTTCACAGGACATAATAAACATAAACACAATAATAAATATTGGACACAGATTCACACACTTAGTAAACACCTAGAATCCAATATAAATCTTTAGACCCTATCATGGAAGGGAAAGAGAGACCACTTTTTCGTTTCTTCAGAAAACACTAATATTTACAACAAATATGATACAACAAAAATATAAATAGACATAATTACCTGAAGGTTAAAATAAAGGCCCCGATTTAAATTGTTCCTTAATAAAACATCTATGATCACCTCTTAAAATGAGAGTTCTTTCAACTCTAAATTGCATACATAATTCTTTCATTTATCAATCTTTAAAGAGACTATACAAAAATCACTATGATTAAGCCCTTCCTTACCATAGTTTCCAAACAACATATAGAGTGACCTCTGTGATAGAGTGGAAAACACATCTAAAGTGGAAAGGATTTTTCCGAAGAGAATATGTCTCTAGAAGGACCAACGAAACTCCAACATTCTCGAGCAATGGGCCAAGTCCAAAATATGTCACAAAGAGTCTCAAACTTATCAGAGAAGCCCAACCTTCATAGAGGCTCCCTAGAAGGTAGTGCTTGGAAAACTAGAAGCCATGGAAAGATATAGAACTTAAATGAAAGTCTAGCAGTCCACACTATGCAAAGATGATTCAATGACTTGGCTTCCTCCTTTGAAAGACTCTAATTTTTTTTTAACGTCTTTTGGAAAGGGATTATGGTTACTCAATACTGATAATTCCATTTAAGTTTATAGGTCCATCTATGTTTTATCTTACTTCAATATTCAATTTCTCTAAAAACATAGTTATCTACTTTATGAGAACCTTCCAAATTTTTTTTTTAGAGGTTTCATGGATGGGTTATTTTTACCCTCATTTCAAAAAGTGGTGCTACCAATAGCAATAGCACCCTTATTTTGGAGGTATTTTTTTCACATTTTGAATTTGCTTAGTTATAAGTTATCAACATTTTTTTTCAAATGTTGTTTTTTAAAATTCCTTTCAATGTTTGGTTATTTAATTAATTTAATTTTTATTTGATTTTAATGTTTTTTTTTCAATATTTGTTTTTGAATTTTTTTGACCTTTTTTTGGTAAGAAACTTCTATTTATATAACTTTGGTACAAAAAAGTTTACAACCAAGCTTCTATGTGGCTTTCCAAAATGGAAACCAAGTCACAGAGAGCTCCATAATGGTCTTTAAAGTTCATATAACTATATTTTTACCATTTCCATAGATTCAAAGTCTCTTATGAACTGTACAAATAACCAATAGATATTAAGACTAACCTAAAGAGACATGACTACACGTAGTGACAACATAAGAAAATCATATGAGATAGTAGCATAAACACTTATCATTCCTAGTATGCAAGGTTGGGATGTTTGGCATCATCATGATAAGGTTTTACTCTATTGATGACATGGTCAACACCATCATCTATAATTACCGGATTCAAGGAATTTCCTTTAGCATTTATATCACCCTCATCATTCTCTACCTATTTTTCCGCCACCTTAGTCTTTATACCAAAAACCATCCTGCAAACCACCTAAAATTTAGCTTCAAACAAAATGAATATATCCAATAGATCCTTGTATTGGATTCCTTGCCCCTGGAGAACTTGGGAAATGAGAGTTTTTGTGAGATAATAATTCTCAGTTTCCTTGAATCCCTTGGTATCTCTGCTTCTTGAGAATCCATCATTAGAGAGCCATCCAATAAATCCTTTTTCAATATGCTCATGTACCATCCTTTTCCTTTTTTCCAGGACTACACTCTCTAAGGAATCTACCTTCTCCTCCAACTTAGTCAAAATCATTAACTGGAAAGTATTATTATCTCTTCTAGCCACCCTCTTGGCTTTGGACATGAGGGTGTTGTCTCTTTTCTAGAGGCAGGATGAGAAACCTTCTTGCATCTTCTCTGCTGACCCCTAGTGCTTGATTTTGGGGCTTCCATATTAGAAAATTCTTCCATTTCACTCGAAAAGTCTAAGGACAAGGAAGTGAGTGTCCAATACTCGATGCAAAGGAACCTATAGTAGGCACCAACACAAAGTGAACTCACTAGGATGAAAGA
>CBVK0100138546.1:0-16090 GCA_900067695.1 Picea abies | reverse complement strand
AAATTTTTTGGTCAATTTGTATAGTTTTTGACCCTTTTGCAATGCTGTGGAATTAATCTTGTGCCATGAATGACTCCAGTCCTGTTTTGACGATGTGGAGTTCTTGTCGCCACGTGCAGACGAAATTTCAGTGATAACACTCTTTATCGACGTTTGTCCTTGCACGCTCTGAGTTGCGCTCTGATCTTTTGCTCCTCGCTGAGTTCTGTAGACAAACAAGATACGACCACTTCCTACTCTATTGATATTAGATTGAAAACAAATCTATCTATCAATGATAATTTTATGCAACATCAGACTCAAACTAGAAAGAAACAGGCCAAGCATGTCATATTAATGAGAATAACGACAGCAATACTTATAATCGTAGATGCGAATGCAATAGCTTCGTCAAGTCCCCTTCATCTAACCCTTGCTCAAAAGATCCACAACTTGGATGGCAGCAGCTTCACCGATCACTCTCCTTTGGCTGACTGTGTGTTTCCTATAAGATCATAGGTTTTATGCTAGAAATTCTTCCCCCAATCAGCTCTGTTCCAGCACCACTTATGAGATCATAAGTTTGGTGTAATTCTCCATTTTCCAGCTCTCTTTCACCATTATAAAGCTTTCTTATATAGCCTTGGAGAGGCTCTAACCACTTGAGATATCCTTGGGGAAGTTGAGGATTTGCCTCCTTCAGTTGAGGATCTACCCTAAGATCATGGTTGGACTAGGGATTCGAACCCAACTGCCTTCCAAGAATGAAAAGATGATTCCCCCATTCATCTCAACAGCTTAACAACTGCCCAGAATAGGTAGAGCTCCCTCAAAAGGACCATCAAAGTGTTGTAGTGCTCCCTAGTAGGCTTTAGGGGGGTGCCAGCACTCTCAAAATCTATAACGCTCCCTCAAAAGGGCCAGGGGAGATTTATAATGCTCCCTGACAGTGTAAGGGGGAGCGCTCCCCTCCAAAAACTCCATTTTTGAGGTGCTTTCAGATGGCAAAAGGTTTGCAAGCCTGCTGACTCATTTCTCCTCTTCCAAATCAAATGTTTGAGGTGTTTCAAGTGTCTTTCTCATGTCATTATAGGCACGACATAGTCATTATGGCAACATGCTCTCTTTGACACTTTACGAAACTTGTGAGCAACATGCGACACTTGCGACCTTGTGAGAAAAATGTGACACTTACGAACCTTGTAATGACGACACTTGCGACACTATCAAAGTGAGTATTTTTGATGTGTAACAGAAAGGAATATTGGAATGGTTGAGAATGTCTTTGGTACTACCACTGATTTTGCATTAGCTAACTAGGTTTATTGGGAGGATACCAAGGTTGAGTATGCATTTGTTCATTATATACAACAAAATATTGAGGATGGGAATAAAACATATTTGTTTGAAATGGTTGATCTATTCCTTGCCTCCTTTGGTTGATGAAACATAGTGGTTCCATGTTCTCCTCAACTCCCTAGTAAGAAACCATGATACCTGACAAGAAAGGACATTTTTTTATTTTGGTGTTTCTCTTCAAAAATTCCACATATTTCTAGAGTATTAAGTGTCCATCCATTTATAACATGTTTTTTTGGTGCATTTAAGATAAAAAAAATAAATAGATCTTTCTCTGCTTCTTCTTGCTTCCTCTTTATCTGCATTGTATCCATCTGCATGGCCAATGAATGTAAAATGGAAATTTTCATATATTATAACAAGCTTGTTATTTCACTCTTAGTGAAAGTTGCAAAATGGGATGGTTGTGGTGTAGAAGTTATGCAATTCCTATTTTTCTTCCTTGTAGACCTGGAGTAGTTCTTGAATACTTTCTTAATGTCTTTTGTAGCAGTAATGTTCGATAACTTACTCAGTATATGAGACAAAATAAATTATTTTATTGATAGAATGAATAAGAATGGTGAATATATTTACAGTGAATGGGCCCCAATTATAAATATAGTCCATGGGGTGCCTCTTTGCCTCTTTATGAAGAGGTGTGTCTTTTTACTTATTTATTTATCAATTATTTATAAATATTTACTATTATATTTTATCATCCCTATCTTATTTTTATATACATAACATTTCCTTCCTCTTAAAAATTGATTTTTCTGCAAAGCAAGGATATTACTTTCAAAATATCCTCCAATCCATTTGTCGAGATCATTGTGTTTTTTCATCATCTGGTAGCATTGCATAGTCCAATACAAGAAATACCAGAACCACCACATTCAAATGATAGAAAAAAGACCGGCAATGCACCTCTGCTTCATGGAAACCTTGTCCATCAACTGCATACATGCTCATGCTGAGAGTTGATACACTCTTTCCAAAATTCTCATACTCATGCCAGTGTTCATCGCAGCCACTATTCAATCTTTGGTATCTTTTGCGGAAGTTTTTAGGTCATTTAGGCATCCATTTATATCCAAATTATCAGACATGCTCATGTTGTGGACCCAAGTTGAATGTGATGGTACTATCCTGAGAAAAAACATGGTGCTAATTGAAAACATGAAGGCCTTCCATAATAATCTTTGTTTGTAAGACATTTTTCTTGTATCAAAGAATGCATATTGATACTTTTGAGTGTCGAAATTGTCCAGAGTGTGACAATACATTTGATTGGCCTTGAATCATCAGTCTAGGGGAAGATGTTCTTGTCCATTATCAAACAACTATAATATATATTTTCTGATATTTCCAAGATGAGGTCGTAGTTTAATGAATGACTTCCTCTGTTACCCATAAATTTTAGCACCCTCTTCATCTTCTCCAAAACCAAGAAGCTCTTTATTGAATTTCTTGTCAATAATTCTCTCAAGAGTGAATTTTTTTTTGAGGAGATCCTCTTTTGTCTTGATAAAACAGTAACCATCCCCATAGTATAACCATGTTAAAATTATTTCAACAATCTTGTCGGACCATTGAATCTCCTTGTTAAAAAATTTAAGTCACTATTTTTTTTACAAATGGGTAAAAAAACATTTACAAATTGGTTTAAGAAATACCATGGGCCAAAACCATGGGCTCTGATACCAATGTAGTGGAAACATTTGGTAATTTAGTTAATATATGAGATAAAATAAAATATTTGATGGATATAATGAATAAGAATGATGAATATATTTACAATGAATGGACCCATATTATAAATATAATCTATGGGATGTCTCTTTGCCTCTTTATGCAGAGGTGTGTCTTTTTACTTATTTATTCATTAATTATTTATAAATGTTTACTATTGTATTTTATTATCCCTATCTTAATTTTATATACATAACATCTTCATACTCCAAGTGGAATATGTTTCCATTTGCAAGGAGATTCAAAGTTTCCATGAATTCCTCTCTTACTCCTCTAAGCAACACAAGTTTGAGGGAGTTATCATCTAGTGTGCAAATTTGAGACATTTTATAGTTGAGTTGGAACCTTTCCTCATAGTATTCTAGGGATTCACTTTCTCCTTCGATCATTCTAAATATCTCATCTCTAGTATTCACGACCTTATAGTAGTCCCTATATTTTTTATTATAGGTTTTATTCATTTGCCCCAAATTCTGATATAATTTCCTTCTAAACTCATAAACCACCTCAAAGGTTGATTCTGTTATCACTCCAGGAAACTCTCCTAGGCTGTAAGTCGGAGATGCTTGGTAACTAACTCTTTTTTGGGAAATGTTTTCTTAATAATGATGTGTTTTTGTGGATCAAGATGAATATCTAAGGACTGGACTGTGTTTTCAAGACTGTCTAGGAATATAAAATCTCACAAGGCCTTCTAGCTATGCAGTCAGACAAGGTTTGATTAAATGAGTAAGGAAACAGCTATTGAACCAGATTATACTTCATACCAACAAGCACAATGGGCTTAATAACCAAGAAATATCTTATGATCATCAACTTAATCAATCAACATATGAGATGACAGTCATATATAGATTGAATGAGCATTAACAAAGAACATTCACTCACAGGATATCAGAGACAGGAAAGAGAAATATGACAACACAACTGAGGGAAGCTTGAAATCTTTCATATAATAAGAATAAGTCTTTTTATTACAGTGGCAGCATCATAGCACTCCAAATCGAACCCTTGGTTCATCTTCAATCCTAATATTTATAGCATTACAAAGTAGTTCTAAGATCCTAAAAACATGGATCAAATCAACTAAAAATAGCAAGTCAAAATCTGTTGCAAAAGAAGTGGGATGCTTCCTCAAAATGAGGACAATCCCAGATTTGTCTCTATTGATTGTTGGTGAAGTGTAGAACAGCCTCCCAAGGCAAAGTGATCATTCTCAAATGGAGATCAAGTCGAATTTGTTGATGTGGCCAAGTGCCCTGCTTCCTATCTTCCTTAAAAAATTTCCATATCCTTTGAAATATCTTCTTTCCCCATTATATGCCAAAAATAACTATTGTGCTAGACTTGATCATTCATGAGACATTCATTAGAAAAGATCCTGAATCTTTTCATATCAAAAATCCCTGATCTGTGCAAAAACTCGTTCAATTCTGGACACACAGGCTTTCGGTGGTTACTGAGAAAGTTTCTGGGTGAGTTATCCACCGAAAGCGCCTCTTTCGGTGGTTAATGAGCACATTGGAGGCTCGCCTAAATCACCGAAAGTCAGAATTTCCAGGAAAATATGGCTTTGGGAAAAATCAATTTTCCCAGTCGTGGAATGTCCGTTTTGCACGTTCAAATAGTCGATTTTCAACTACAAATCATAAGGTTTCCAATGGTTCAATCAGATTTGGATTTGGAGCCCGGGAAGCTGCCAAAATTTTCACTACAAGATTAGGCATCACTCTTTCAAAACTGCTGGTGCGTTTTTGATCGTTAACATCTGGCTCCAACTGGGATGGATACCTCCCTGTGAGGTCTCCAAGAACCTAGTAGACCTTGTGCCTTTAGTATTGGTCCATGGAGTCATTCAGCCTTTTCAGTGGTTAATGAGCACACACAGGCTCGCCTAAACCACCGAAAACAGAAACTTACCCAAAAATCAAAACTTGATGAATCTCGATTACCTGTGCAAAAAGAATATCCCTCTGCTCTGTTCTGCACTTAATTTTCTTGGTGACTGATTGATTTATCCTATTTTATTTCCCTAACATGTGAAGCTACTCAGGATTCACTTCTCATGTTGCTCATTATATGGTCAATGCGTGCAACCCAGTCTTGCACTCTATTGCAGCAGTTTCCCATAAAATCCTTCAACTCAAAATAGTAGACATCCTTTAAGTGTAAATCTTCTTCCTGGAAAAGACCTGCAAGAAAAGTTACATATACAAAAGGAGGACAAAACGAATGGTAACAGATATTTGTAAAGCCATAGATCCAGTAGCCAATGCCAACCCCAAATGCCAGTAAGCCACAACCAAATGCAGATATGCTATTCAACAAAAATAGAGCATAGATGTAGTTGTCTATATATATTCATCCCCGCCAAAGTTGATGCGCCTTTTGCAGCTTCGTCAATTCCAGATATGTTATCAGCAAGAAATGGAGGAGCTTCGGGCCAAAAGTCAATGCCTGCCAAGTGTTGAACCCATTTGAATGGTCTTTGTGCTCTTTTCTCATCATATGTAAAGTTGAGACCTGAAGACAGTTTAGCTATCTGATGAGGAAGCTCAATCCCAGTGTTATCTGGAAACAAGTTTATAAGAAAATTGTTCTCACTGCCTCCTCGCATATCATCAACCCCAACACAAACAACATGCAGCTTTAGCAAGTATTCAAGTTTCAGAGTAACCAATTTGCCAGGCTTTGTCCCACTAGTCAGTTCATCATCATAAACATGAACAATGACAGTAAGAGAGTGAACTTGATAATATCCGGTTGCATCCACATTCTCCTTGATCTGCACCTTTTTAGGCCTTTTTCTCCGTCTCTGGGAATCATCCTCTTATTTACATTATGCAGAGCTTCATAGTATACTGATGTTTGTTGCTCGTATGTGAAAATTTTGACAATCAATATCCTTTAGACCCTGGAATATTTCCAGCCAGCGGGGAGCCTAATTGTAGCATAAGAGGATATACAAGGATGAATCCTTTATCTCCTCTGACACTAACCTTTGTAGCATAATCATCCAAAGTAGCCTTGATACCTTTCCAAATTTGATCTTCTCCTTGTGAATCCAACCATAACGAATATTGCTTAGGTGTCAATTTTGCCCTTTGCAAAGGAGATTCCAACTCATCTGGAGCTCGAGAATAAATATGATGAAGGACCACACTGCGAGGTAGATCTTGCAGGAGAGGACTGCTGCCAAGTTTGGTTGTTTCTTGAAAGAACAGGGGCTTTAAAGCTCGAAGGGCCCGATAAGGTGCACCCAACTGCTCCACCTGAAACAAGTTCTGTCCAACCACCAATTCTAACTCTGCCATATCCCTGGTCAACAACAATTTTCCTAATTCTGAAAGAGGCCTTACAAGAGCAGCATGTCGAACAAAGAAATTTAGCACACGATCAGCCATCTTTCTAGTAAGCCTATTCTGGATCATGTATCAAAACAACAACAACTTCAGATACAAAGCATTTTTAGATCTTCTGATATTTTCCCCTTTAAAAAATGACCAAATATAGTCAAAAAAATTATTTTTGACTTTCTTCTTCAAGAATAGTGTTTAGACTTGATTTGATAATTCATAATCATCCTATTCCAGAAGATTTCACATCATTCCAACTTGAATATCTCGAATCTGGGCAAAATTTTGAATATTCTGGTTGAAACAGCTTTCTGTGGTTAACAGTATTTGGATTTAAGCACCTTATCCACCGAAAACACTTCTTTTTGGTGGTTAATGAGCACTGGAGGGATCGCCTAAACCACCGAAAAATAGAAGTATTTCAAAAATCAAAATATCAAAATTCTGATTACCTGCATGTTTGTGAATGACTTCAGGGTTTCTTAGATGAAGCTCCTTTCTCTCTGACTAAACTTGTAATCTCCTCCTGATTTCAAATTATTTGGTCAAATATGTGCACTATGACCCATCACCTACAGAGCTAGTTCAAGTTCTTTCCCTGTCATGACACCGTGTGCATTGCTCAGCTCCAATTGTGTCCGGCAACCTTGAAGCACTGCGAGGTGGTTGAAGTGTTTGTGTTGAGATATCCAGGCCTGTCATTCAATCCCTTTGTCCTTATAAAGAATGGGGCTCTTTTGAAATTTCAAGAAATGTAGACCCTTGAATTAACTCCATTTTGGTACACCATAAGATTTCCTTGTTAACATACCTTTCTGATGCAAGATTGACTAGAATTGACAACCATCCTTTTCAATGAGAATCTGATTCTGAATGCAATCCAACTTGTTCCTGATTGCAGAATTGGTTTGAGAATCATTTGGAGTTTCTCTAGCCTCAGAAGATAGAAAAATATCTCTGACCTATGGTAAATCGTTCAGATAAGTATAGTCCATCTTTTCTTCTTATTCCCATATGTCTGGAAATCGTCTCTTTGATGTGGACGATAGCATTGGGCAGAACGGATATGTAAGGGATGATCATCAGCAATGACTTCATTTGGCCCCTTTATTTACTTGGTGCAATCCAGATTGGAATGATGAGCTAAGTAATTGGTATGGGAGTTGTTTTTGTCTTCATTCAAGAGCACAAAGCTTCCTTCCCTTTTTGAGTTAATATCCCCTGTTTGTGCAGATAAACTGATAAGATTTGTGTACCATGAAAGGAAGATTCCCACAGATTCAGTTTGATGTTGTACATCTAAACTGTTGAAAAATGGAACCCTGTTATTTGTTATAGGTCTGGTACTTAAAACACACCTTCCACCAACACTGTTTTCAGATCTTCCACGTGATAAGGGGTCAAAACTTTCAGCCTTGGACAAGAACCATACTATGCAATATAAAACTGTGATTGTTGAGCATTAACACCAGCAGTAGCTCTATTTGAAAACCTCATTTCAAATACTGTGTTCATAGTGTTTCAAATACAGGAATAGTAGCCAAATCTCCAAAGTCTCAAGACCACAGTCCTCAGGACTGCTCCCTCCTATTACAATTTCTGAAATACATATACAGGAAAAACATGTTGCTATAGATCCTAAAAGGATGGATCTAAATGCCACCTAACAAAACAAAACAAATCTGTTTTAATAAACATAGAAATTAGATCCTAAATCTAAGGAAAAAAGTCCTTATCAAAATCTGAATCTTGGCAGCTTATGAAATTGACATATGGCTCAGGCTATGTGTCGACTTGTGGCTTGATCTGGCAGATGACTTGTTGCCTGCGTGTTTGATGAATTTAAACATATACACGGTCTCATACAGTCTTCTCAGAACTCGTGCCTCCATAGAATCCATATTTGCATGCGCCGAGATACCAACCCATTAACTACCAAATCTGGTGCAACAGAATGAGAATAGCTTCTACACCATGTAGCGAAATGGATTTCAAGTCCCTCCGCCTTCCTCTGAACACAAGAAGTATTTGGCAGCAGCAAATATCATTTACCTTTCTTGGCCGCAACTTTGGCACCAGAGGGATCTTTTTTCGAAATAGCCTTGATGACTCCAACAACAACAGTTTGACGCATATCTCTTACAGCAAAACGACCTAATCGAGGATACTCAGAGAATGTCTCCACGACCATTGGCTTGGAAGGAATCATCTTAATAAACCCAGCATCTCCATTCTTCACGTTGAAGCCAACATTGTCACTGGGTGATGCTTCTAGCAGAGCTTCATGATACATTTTTACAGACTTAACTTCAGTTGTCAACCCAGTGGGACCGAAGGTTACAACCATACCAGGCTTAATAACACCAGTTTCAACACGCCCCACAGGCACAGTTCCAATACCACCAATCTTGTACACATCCTGTAAGATGCTTCTTCCTTGCTTAAGCTTATTAATTGATACCCTTGAATATATCCATATCGTCAACGCTCAACAGCATTTTCTTCCCCTTGAATCATTCCTTCAGCTCCCCAATTCTCAAAGCTGTGTCTGGCAGGTTTAACACTGATTCAAGCTGGCGTATGTGAATGCCCACTGGCAGAATCTTGATACCAACAGAGCGACCATAGTATTCAAGTCCAATGTAGCCTCTCTTGGACTCATAATCAAGACCAAGCATCCTTCTGCAGCAGGAGAAAAAATGTTGAGCATAATCAAATGTATGGAAGCCAAACGAGTCCGAGTAATAGCTCGTAAAAGACAGTTCTGTGGAGGAGGAAATGGCAATGCAGGATCTGATTTCTGTTACCATTTGACTAATTGAAGGATGAATTCACAGGTTACAAGAAAGAAAGAAAGCTAGACTGAAAATGTGTCCTGATTTTGTTGCATCAAGAACCCTTATGTTTCCTTGACCACCACATACAGGTGCAGCCATAGACTTACCAGATCTCTTTCCTTTGTTCTTAGATTTCTGCAAAGCATTTTCTGACATCCCACAAGGCATACAACTGACCAGGATTAGCAAAGGCATTCTGACTACGAACAGGACTTTTCTGCCAATGACTTTACAAGACCTTTTGAGATCCCTACATTATTATTGTCTAGAGCTTGCTCTCTTTTTAGTTGATGCAGGTGCTTTACATACCGTGTGGCAAACGATGTACAAAGATTCATCAAAGCTTTCCTAATTATTAGTTCATGCTTGAAAGAAGCAATTCTTCTTCGGAAAATCTCCAGAGGAGGTGGCAAACCAGGTATTGCATCCCAACCACAATGAAATCGAGCTCCCAAGGATGCTCTGTATCTTTCCTAGCTAGTACTCAAAGATCTTTCTAAACTGTCAATCCAGGGAAATCATCTCTTTCGCATAGGCTTCATCCTTGACAGAGAACTAATATGATTAATAACTGTGTCTTCATTGCCATATTCTTAATCATCCTCATATTCTCCCACCCCATGGCTTCCCTCACCATGCGCTTTCTTATATGCATTTTGATATGCACTTTTCCTGAGTTCAGCTTCTGCCATGCACCCCAGCACAACCACTTTTGGAGGAACAACTGACTTTGTTCGTCCCTTTTCAACAATTATTTTTCTGCTTATTCAACAATGACTGAAAGTGATCTACATGCTCATAGGACGAGCTTATTTTTCTATCTACTCCTACGCTAACTAAATGTACTGCCTCTTATCAAGTGAAATCATGCTTCCAATGAAGCAAAAGTGATTTGGTGAAACTGCTCTTGATCTTAACCCAAAAGATGATGGAAACCATATCACGCAGAAATATAGTTGATAACAGAAGCAAAATTGTCCCTCGTCTAACAAAAATGTTTTGATATTTATGCTACTCATAGATTCCAAAATTTTTGTAATAGGGTCATAAAAATCATGAAAGAATACCTCTTTGAGCTGTTGATCCAACTGGTTGTATTTAAGCTATTGATGACCTTCACGTATCTCAATGTTGAATGTGGACTGCTCAACTCTTGCCGGGCAAACATGTAGGATGGACTGCTGACCTGGAATTTTCAGCTTCTCACCTTCTTCTCCATATTTGTTGCAATTCTCCTGTGTCTGCATGTCTGAAAGATGAAAGCTGCCCTCATCATCTACTACAGATCCAAATCTGGGATTTAGGTCTTTTCTGTTATTGGGATCAAGATACTCATGACTAGTATCAATTACAGCATCAACACATTCTTGATCACAATGAGAAATATCCCTTATAACATCATACTCTTCATGAACATCTGAATCCTTAGTCAACAAATGAAATTCATGACAACACTGAGGGTAGAGAAGATCAGCTAGAAAATGATCTTCACAAAACACATGAAAAGCATCATGAAAATCAGCTAAAGAGCTGACACTTGCACTTGGAAGAGACTGACACCAGTCAAGAGCAATCCCTTCTAATGAAAATTTGAAAAGCTTGATTTGAACATCTTCATGTACAATTTCAAGCCGGTCAATGAAGTCATGGAAATCCATCAAATATTCAGCTGGTACTTCCCACTCTTCACCTCGAAATCTGGGAAGGCTATTTTCCCATTCATCTCTACTAGGCACTGGATTAGGGAAACCAACAATGCTTGAAAAATCACAAAACGCATACCTCTTGGCTAAGATTTTGTTCATGTCATACCAGTGGAGTCGCCAACAGATCCGTCCTTTATGGAGTCACCAGATAGATAATTACAACCGAAATAATGTCCAGGCTTTGTCTATCATCAAAGCTGGATCTATGTCATCTCCCAGGGAAGCTGAGCTTCAATCTCCTCTCCCCGGCAACGACGCCAATTTGTTATCACTCCAGGAAACTCTCCTAGGCTGTAAGTCGGAGATGCCTGGTAACTGACTCTTTTTTGGGAAATGTTTTCTTAATAATGATGTGTTTTTGTGGATCAATATGAATATCTAAGGACTGGACTGTGTTTTCAAGACTGTCTAGGAATATAAAATCTCACAAGGCCTTCTAGTTATGCAGTCAGACAAGGTTTGATTAAATGAGTAAGGAAACAGCTATTGAACTAGATTATACTTCATACCAACAAGCACAATGGGCTTAATAACCAAGAAATATCTTATGATCATCAACTTAATCAATCAACATATGAGATGACAGTCATATACAGATTGAATGAGCATTAACAAAGAACATTCACTCACAAGATATCAGAGACAAGAAAGAGAAATCTGACAACACAACTGAGGGAAGATTGAAATCTTTCATATAATAAGAATAAGTCTTTTTGTTACAGTGGCAGCATCATAGCACTCCAAATCGAACCCTTGGTTCATCTTCAATCCTAATATTTATAAGATTACAAAGTAGTTCTAAGATCCTAAAAACATGGATCAAATCAATGATCATTCTCAAATGGAGATCAAGTCGAATTTGTTGATGTGGCCAAGTGACCTGCTTCCTATCTTCCTTAAAAAATGTCCATATCCTTTGAAATATCTTCTTTCCCTATTATATGCCAAAAATAACTGTTGTGCTAGACTTGATAATTCATGAGACATTCATTAGAAAAGATCCCGAATCTTTTCATATCAAAAATCCCTGATCTGTGCAAAAACTCGTTTAATTCTGGACACACAGGCTTTCGGTGGTTACTGGGAAAGTTTCTGGGTGAGTTATCCACCGAAAGCACCTCTTTCGGTGGTTAATGAGCACATTGGAGGCTCGCCTAAACCACCGAAAGTCAGAATTTCCAGAAAAATATGCCTTTGGGAAAAATCAATTTTCTCAGCCGTGTAATGTCCGTTTTGCACGTTCAAATAGTCGATTTTCAACTACAAATCATAATCTTTCCAATGGTTCAATAAGATTTGGATTTGGAGCCCGGGAAGCTGTCAAAATTGTCAATACAAGATTAGGCATCACTCTTTCAAAACTGTTGGTGCATTTTTGGTCGTTAACAGATTCCTTCAATGTAGAGAGAAAAAGATTGTTTTTTTTAGTATCTAATGCATAATTATAGGTTTTGCAAACAAATTCAAATTCAAAAATGAAAGGATCGAGGTATTATATAGTAAGGCTATAAAAATGAGGGAATGAGGGAAATCAAAAGGATTGAAAATTTTCATCTTTGTTTCTCCATTAGTTTCCCAAATGGGGAACTCAAATATCTCATATTTTTTCTCTCCATCTTCAACCATGGTATGATGAGATGAATATTCTTCTCCTTGTTTATTAGAGTGTTTTACAAAAATTCTTCCTCCTTGTTGAGGTAGCTCAACAAATTGTTCAATGATTTGTTGGATGTCTATTTCACAATCCTCTTATTGTTGTCTTTGTTAAATTGTAACTATTTCAAAAATGTGAGTTGTTGATAAAAATATACCAAATCTATCTCTAAGTAGATGCATACAATCAAATGAATTTTTTCTTTCTTCTTTTAAAACATTAGATGGACTTAAATGTAGTTCTTAGCACCTCCCCAACAAAGGAACCAAACAATTATGGGCCAAATAATTGAAACAAGTTTGTTGAAATCCTCATCTTGAATTTAATTTATCAACCCACGGGTGTGTTTCTTTGATGAGGTACTGTGCACTATATGTGCAACTAGAATAGAAAAATATAAATTATAAACTTGATGAATGAAGTGTAACCTAGGGTTGGCTTGAATGTTTTTTTTCTCTTTCCTTTCAAGTAGTTTTTCTCCCTTTGTTAAGAAAAGAAGGAGAGGTGATAGAATCACATAGATGGCTCCTACAAGAGTGATTTAACAAAGGTATTGGTAGCTAATAATGTCGTGTGTCATAGGCTCAATAGCCTCTTCATCATCATGTACCTTAGGCCAATTGCAAGAACCTATTCAAATTTTCGTATCTACACTATATAGAAACTAGGAAATGAAGTGATGTTGAAACCAAGAATTTAAAATTCAATCCAACAAAAAAACAATGCTCAATCTCAAGCCCTTATATTTTTCTCTTCACTCACATACGCTAGTGACTTGCACTCCTATATCCCAAGTCAAAATAAGGGTATGAGGAAAGTGAGTATCAATGTTCTTTGTGAGATACATAATATCATCCAATCTTAATATTGTTGACCCATGATTATTTTAGATTCAATCAGATTAACTAAGATATTGAACACCATAAATTAAAGAATTGAAAATGCAATAGATAGGAAGTAAAATTTCATAATTGAAATGGCTTGAAATGAAATGACATGAAGAAAATACAACTACTATAATAACTTGTAGGAAACTATTGGAACATCAAGCATTGATGTTTCATCACACATCTCCTAGGGTCAGTTGGTCGAGAGGTCAAGCTACATCTAGATACAGTCGATCGAGCAATTGACTAGAACACTACATGAATCGATTGATTATTTAATGTGTCTATCAGTCAGACATTCGACCAATAGTCGAAGATAGTTGGGTGGTGGATCGACCAGCCCAAAATTTGACTACAATTTGGATGCATATACAGTCGGTATGCATAGGAAGTCAAGTTTAGCATCCTTGTCGATCTGACTTGACAAAATGCATTTGGCGGAGTCAACTCTAATAGTTGATGGTTACATGTGGACAAGATCTTTTAGATTATATGAAAGTTGGTGAAATCTTGAGATATAAAATCATACCCATTGGGTCATTATCAATCATGGAGATTGTGCAACAGATCCTGTGGATCAATATGTACAATGTTGTAACATAGAAAATTTTATATGTTATTTTTCATTTTTGTTTTGAAAAATTTACCAAAACCTACCTAATCCCTGTCACTTCAAAATTTCCAAACCAGTGAGTCTTCCCAAAAAACATTGTCCTTTATTTTTTCTCTATAATAGCCTATTCTCCAATTTTTCCAAGTCAATCTCTTATCCTCAAAATTAGCCATTATCTAGAGCTAAGTCAAACGTCAAAGGGTATGCCAAAATTATAGATTCTTTAAGAATCCTTTTATAGTTTATTATTTTATTTATTTGTTCTTATTATATTTTAAGAGTCAAATCTATATTGTGTTCACGTGGGTATTTCATTGTAACACCCCCAACCCCTTAACCCTTACTTAGGATGGTGGGCATATAAATTTCCTCTTCTTCGACTCATATATTTTCCATCAATGAATCCCATAGGTGGATTCTTCTCATCAAAGTTTTCCAACAACCATAATCATGGTCAAAATTGAGCTCTAGATCAAAAGTTACAACCTCCCAATTTTTTTGGGCTTCTAGTGGACAGTTCCACCTCATTGCCACGTGGAATTCATATGGCTCTATGTCACTTGTGCTATCCAATATAGATCTGACATGGAATCTTCCATATGGCTCATCACTATTTTTCCAACTGGGACCACCACCTTCAATATCTTTGATCTCTTGAAACCTTTCTTCGTCGTCGTTAGGTTTTCCCTCCGACGGAGTTACAGATCACCCCAACTACCAATTTCTAAGAACGAGCATTCAAATGTTTCTAAGAACGAGCATTCAAATGGATCCATCTAAATATCGAACGGCTCTCGGACCCTGGCATTCAACGACTCCGATCATGTCAGTTCCTCTAACGTGCATGATGATTAACACTCAATCCTTTAATCTCTTCGAGGGCGAATAGGTGGGACCTATGAGGAATCTACGGTTGTCATTTCTCCTTTCCTACTTCTTCGTCTATGGATTAGAACCCCATGGGGCATCTCTCGATAGGTCAATGGCTCACGAACCTTTTCGTCATCGACACCTCTCTTGATACCATCACTCGAATCACCAATCATCTACATTATGATGGTGATATGGTCATCATCGATGGTCCAGACCCCACTGAGGTCACCCCCGACAGATTGACAACCCTTAGTCTCCTTAAGGTATTCATCATCATCGACTCTTCATTCGACTTCACCATCTGAACATCACTTCGACTCCACTCTTCGACGAACAATTGATATCCATCTATTGTGCCAAATCGACAGTTGAGATTTCTAGGGTAATGACCTAAGGGTCCTCTCGCACAACTAGATCTACTCTCATCCTATACAATCGTAAGTTGACACATGTCATCACACTAAACATGCTAATTTCCACATTGGCATACCATGTCATAATAACGTCATCCCTCCCTTTTTTCACTCACCAAATGAACTATAAGGATGCCTCCCCCCCCAACGAATCAATGACTGTCAATGAATCTGGGTCTTCATCATCGTCAAACTTCACACAATTACCAACACTTGATCACTCCTAATGATGATGCCTTCCCCAAACAAAGGGCCAAGAACTACTCACCTTACCAGATCAATGACTCAAATTTTTTCCGACTCAAAACTTGGGTATTTCTTAGGATAAAAGTCCAATTTGGGACCTAGTTAATTCAAAGACTCTAATGGACTGATATTATAAGGTTTATTGGGTCTTATAGAAATCGAAACCCACTCTGAGACTAACTAAGTCCTTCTCACCTCCTTGGGGACGAAGTTTCCATATATTTCAATATTTCCATTTAATACAGGTGGAAGGTTTAACTAGGTAGAGACTCTCTTAACTACACAGAGATATTCCCAACGCATCATAGTATTTCCTCTGTCAGTCTCGGGTAAGGATATTTTCATATCATGTAAAATTTCCACACAAGAATAAGAGGTTCCCTCAGAGCACTGTTGAAATAATGTAACTGCAAAGAGTATTCTTATTATTATTGAT
>CBVK0100138537.1:0-14742 GCA_900067695.1 Picea abies | reverse complement strand
ACCTGGATCAATCCTCCCTCCTTAGGAAGCAATGGTCTCCATTGCATTGATTTCCCGAGGGAGAGGGAAAAATGTTTTCTAAATCTGCATCTTGGTGAGCTGCTTGTCTTGCTGAAGACGTTGCGTTGTTTAGTTTGTGAAAGTCTGTCATGAACCTGTTGAGGTTGAGGCTATTCAACAAGTCAGGATACATGAGAGGATAATGTGCAGAAGGAATCTTTTCACTTTTCTAAAACCTTGTCGACCTGTTTATATTTGATAGAAGGTTCTTGGGGCAAGGTTGTAGTGGTTGCAGTGTCCTTTTGTTCCCCTTTTGAAAATATTGTGAAGAAGCTGAATTTTGCAGTATGAGATACTTCCTTGTGACACTTTTTAGGTGGAATAGTAGTTAAAACTACCTCTGGTATTCTATAGATATGACCCCCCAAAGTAAAAATGACACTACGGGGTTGAGACTCATAAACAACATGGCGTCTCCACATATATGGTTGGCCCAAGAGAACATCACAAACATCTAGTGGGGAAACATCACATAATACCTCATCCTTGAAGGGTTGGATGCCATATGAAAATCAACACTATTGGCTGACACAGAGATCTCGTCCTTGGTGAAGCCACCCGATGTTGTATGGCTGCGGGTGTGGTGTTGTCGACAATCCCAAATGTTTGACGACCTCGGCTGAGATGAGGTTCTTTTGGATTCCGCTATCAACAATAAAATGAAGCGGGGTCCCCTTTACCCACATCTATGAATGGAAAATATGTTCCCCCTCTTCAGGATCTGTTGGTTCTTCTGGTTGAATTGCTACGGTCACGACAATAGCAGTGGGATCTACATCAATGATCTGTCCTTTACCAGTATTTTTAGAATCAGATTCTAAATCAGGGTTCGTCTCCTTATCTTTGATCTCGGCCACCAAGGACTGTTTTAAGTGACATTCATCGGTGTTGTGCCAGGGGATTTTGTGGAAATCATACCATTTTCATATGTCCTTCTTTGTCTTCCCGTGACCCTTCTTTTCATGTGGTTTGGATTGGTTTTTGGGAGACTGTTTGTTAGGGTCGTCTTTATCATACTTTGGTTGTTGCATATTTGCAGACCCAAAATATCGTTTGTTCTGGTGCTTAAATTTCTGCTCAATTTTAACAGCATATCGATAAGCAGCATCGAGTGGAGAGGTCTAGAAAATCCATTTCAGTCTGGATGTATCTGTGTAGAGCCCCACAGTATTTCAGAACCGAATGTTTCTTGGAGTCTTTGATACCCATCTTGGTGCACAAGGTATGGAAGGTATTGGTGAACTCCATAACTTCTTATCCCCTCTCTTGCCATAGTCTGGTCCATCTCATGTACTGGTCCTCATAGTTTCCAACAGGGTAATATTGTTCCTTTACCACATCCAAAAAAAATCCCCAAGTGGGATCGGCCCCATATATTCCAGACTCCTCTTTGGAACTTTGCTCCTAGTAATTTTCACACCAATGTTTGACATGAGGGAGATATTTAAGGAGTGTGAAGGTGATCTTTTCTTTGTTAGAAAAATTGTGAACAGAGAAATAACCTTCTAGCAAAGTTAACCATTTTTCTAGGGCTTCTGCATCTATCTATCCTTCAAATACAGGAATATCAAAATTAAATTGTACCTTGAAAGGCGAGGTGCCTCCAAAGTGGCCGCTTGATGAAGATGCACCTTCTTTTATTAGCAGGCTTTAAAGGATGTGGGAAAAATTCTCCATCATTTCGTCCCTCTGTTGCATGAGAGCTTTCTCAAGCAATAGATTGATAGGATTGTTTGCTTTGTCATTTTTATTTTCTTCTGCCATTGAGGGTTTCTTGGGTGTGTGAGAGTGATTGTCTTCAAGAGAGACAATATTGAGACCCAACTTTATATACTCGAACCTCATCGGGGAGAGGCACTGAAAAAAAATGATCAAGAGCAGCCTGCTCTGATACCACTGATCCAGATTATTTTCGGCACGAAATGAGAGCGGACATATAATAAAGAATTGCATAGAGATATCACATATATTCAATAATATAAAAGAAATGTATCATATATAAAACCATAAACATAGGTATACAATAATACATGATTTCTATTAATCAAAGAAATGTACAGATGCTGTAAAAATACAGAGTGAAAAACGCGCTAGAATGGTGGTAGCTTATCTCTGAGAAGAGATGCGACGGCTACTTGCATTTGAAATAAGATGGTTACAATGAGGCTCTGAAGGCCTTTTTAAAATAAACTAGAATTCCCAAAACCCTAGACATCCAAAAACCTAACCCTAGGAGATGAAGCGCCAAAAGTCATGTGGGCCCCATTTGGGTAAGTTGGTGCATCAACTTCCTGGGGTCGTAACTTTTGCATACGATCTCCGTTTTAGGCTTATGATAGCTTGTTGGAAAGCTGTCATTGAGGAGATTAATTTTGGGGGCTAAATCACACCTTTCAAAATCATTAAGAACCTCTATATTGAAAAACATTAATTTGGACCCTCAAAATGGCCCTGGAAGTTAAAAACTGCTAAAAATAGTAAATTGCCAAAATTTCCAGAAAACTGTTTTGAGCCAGTTGGAAAAAGTAGGTGGCCACCGATATCCACCTAGATCACCAAAAATTGTCTAAGTGTTGTAACATGTTCATTCAGACTCAATATAGGAGATATGAGATACTTAGGATCCCAGGGAGTTTGATGGTCAAAATGTAGATCATGGATCTCTTCGGTGCAAAATGTATATCATGGATCATGGGATATGAAAGCTTGAACTCGTGAACCCGGGAACCTATGAATATAGAAATGGTTAAGTATAGGATGATACGACAGTGGACCGGACTCATGATATGGCAATATGAATGGAAGTGAGAACCCGTGAGTCCGCCAACCCACACACTAGTCGTTTTCAAAAAATGACTAAGTATAGTAACTAGAAAGGGAGAATAGAAGGGAGAAAAGAAAAGGGGGATTTGGGTAAGTATAGAAGAGGGAAAAGAAATGAACAAAAGGAGTTGGAAAAATAGAGAAGGGGAAGGAAATTTCAAAAGAAAAAATCGATCTCAACAAGCCTCTCATGTGAAGCAGTAGCATGTTGAAAACTTCCTATGACAGAGGAAGTATATTGAAATGTTTCTTCAAAAGTCTAGTATGATGGATTGAAAATCCATGGAAAGCTCCCATGATGACAGATATGAATAATTTGAGATACTTTGATCCAGTAGACCCATCTCTGTATCGAAAATTGATTGGCTCATTAATGTACTTGGAGAATACTCAGTCATATATTTTCTTTGTGTGGCCTTGGAGTTATGATATACAACTGCATGGATTTATCGATTCAGATTAGCCAGGGAGTGTAGTTGACAGAAGAAGTGCTACTTGGATATGTTTTAGTTTGATATTTTCCACGATGTCATGGTCTAGAAGGAAAAATAAGTCTATTGCACTCAACACTGCAAAAGCAAAGTATATTGCAGCTTATGATGTTTGTATGGAAGCAATGTGGCTCTGTAAGATGGTTTCTGGATTGTTTGATCAGGTGTTGGATTCGAGCGTGATATATTGTGATAATAAGAGTTGTATGAAGATTTTAGATAACCCAGTGTTCCATGATAGGTTGAAGAACATTGAGATTGAGTATTATTTTCTCCATGATAGAGTCCATGAAGGAGAAGTGGTTCTCCATTATATCTTCACAGATGAGCAGATAGCATACATTTTGGAAAATCCTCTGTCCAAGATGAAAAGTTTGTGTACTTAAGGGACAAGTTGGTACTTGTGGAGATGACTTCCTTATTGGAAAAGGAAGTGATTAATCCTAGGTTGGTAGGGAGAATTGATATGTTATTGATATATGGGAAATAATTTTATAGTTTGGGAAACGGTCCAGGTTGGGCAGTCACCTTCAAGTATGGAAAGTGGCCCGAGATTTTTGACGGACAGACATTTTCCAGTTCGAAAATGGTCCATATCGGATAGTCATTTTCGTAATGAAAATGGTTCGATAGATTGTTGATGTACCATAGACAGTGATTCCCCTTGTGGCCAGTGTGGGGGAATGGTCTAGGAAAATCGTTCTTCTTGGCAATCACTTTGAATAATGGTAAAGCAGAATGGTTCACCTCTCTGGGCAGTCATTCTTTTGAAGTTCACAGTTGTGAGCAGTTCTGAAGAATGGTATGTTATAGGAGGTTGGTGCAGGACATTCATTTCCATTAGGAAATGGTTTGGACGATCATTCCCTAGGGCAGACTCATTATCTCCAGGTTTCACTATGATTAGTGATGGAATAATGGACCAGTTAGGTGAATGGTCTAGGTTCAACAATCAGGGACATGCATTCCCTAGGGAAGACTCATTCTCTCCAGGTTGCACTATGATTAGTGTCAGAGGAATGGCCCAGTTAGGTTAATGGTCTAGGCTCAGAAATCAGGGTCAATTATTCTTCTATGCTTGGGAATAATAGTCCAAATAGCCCATGGCTGATGTTTTACATTCTAAGGGAATATTCTCTTCCATATCTCAATTTGTATCATGATATTGTTATGAAGGTTGATATCAGATGATATGATTGCTGTGGAGATTGTATGTCTCTAGACATTAGTTGTATGCTACTCTGGTGGATTTGTTCCACTGGTTGTGACTATGTGTCACTGGTTAGTAGTTGTGTGCTACTAGGAGTGGTTGTGTACCACTGGATAGTAGTTGTATACTACTATGAATAGAAACAGTTTTATTCTATTGGATGGAATTATAGAATCATTATGATAATATCTAAGTGTCATGGAGACTACCACTAGTGTTGGAATTGATTTCCAGCAAGGTGGATGGTTAGTGTGTTGGTGGACAAACATTCTCCAAGCAGAGAATGGTCCAGACAGAACAAATTGTTGGTGGACAGGCATTCTCTCTACGAAGAATGGTCTAGCTTAATAGTTTGTTGACGTATCATGAAATTGTACTTTCCTAAGGCATAGATTGTGGCCGGATTAGGGAAATGGTCCAGGATCAATATTTTCTAAGGCTTATAGGTAGATATGGGTCTATATGGTACATATGACCCAATTAGAAAATAGTCTGAGACTGAAATTCCTATAGGAATGGTCTATGTATCCCATGTTGTGGCTTTCATCATCTGTTGGGACAGTCATTATACTAGGAAAAATGTTTGGATTAGAAGAATGGTCCTTGTATCACTCAGTGGAGTGATTGACTTATTCAACATCATGATAGATTACTCAGGTGGAGTATGTCTTCGAGAGATGATGTAGTTGATGATATCATATGATACTTATAATGGTGTTGTTGCTCATGAGTTGATCTACATGATCATTAGATAGCATATGTGGCTATGATGATGCTATCTGTTGAATGGTATGCTTGTGCTCAATACCATTTCCTTTAATACCTCCCTAGATATGAGGGAGTGTTGATATTATGGTAGCTGCGAGAGGTATTAACCTCTATGTGTAACCTTTGACGATAATAGAATATTCTGGGAAGCAAGAGAAACCCTAAATAGATGTGTAGAAACCCTAGAAGACATGTCAGATGAATAAAATAATCAATATTTAAGTGTTAAACTCTAAATTAAGAAGTCATCCTGGACAGGTGAGAAAGAGAACTATAAATAAGAGGGAACTAGAGCTCATTTTTCATTTTCACATTCTCACAACCGCATAAGACTAGTGTTTTGGAAGTTTGGAGAGGGAGTGTATTTGCATCTATTGCAAATGGGATTTTGACTTTTGATTATGGTTGGAATTTCTACTTGGTTATGGTTTGTATTATTTTCGTGGTACACTATCCTTGGAGAGAGATATGCTACCTTGGTTGGCTATTAGTTTTAAGGTTTTTTTCCATAATTATTATGTCTATCAAGGTTAAAGGTGCTCGGTGGTGGATTCGTGCCTATGGTTGTGTGACAATATTTCTATATTGTCTATGGAAAAATGAGCACATCTATTTTATTCTAACAACCTCCATGTGTAACTTTTGGCTAGAATAGAATATTCTGTAAGCAAGAGAAATCCTAAAGAGATGTGTAAAAACCCTAGAAGACAAGTCAACTCAATAGAATAAATTATATTAAAGTATTACCCTCCAGAAATAAAAGTCGGCCTAGACAGGTGGCAAGGAGAACTATAAATAGGAGTTGCTTGAGCTCATTTGTACTCACTCACTTCACTCACTCTCTTAGTCAAGTCTAGTGAAAGTTTGGAGTTGCATCTACAAGTTTGGAGCTGTAGCTGCAAGTTTGAAAGGTACATACTCTGGGTTGATTATTGGTCTCTCTCTCTAGATCTATCTAGCCTAAGATATGTGCCCTATATTCTAGTATATCATAGTGATATTATGGTGATGTCTTGGATTATATTGGTGGTATTCTTGGTGATGTATTGGAAGAAGTGAAACTATAACTATTACGGTTGAGTAGTTTTATTGTTCTATGGTTTTGGGACTTTCTATCTGGTGCACTATCTGATGGGTATTCTATATGTGTTAATTCCCTCAATTAAATTTTCAACTCAGGGTAAGTAAACTTAGAGTTGTGGCATAGTATGAGCCAAAGCATAAAGAAAATCTAATGGAAATATTGAGTAGCTAAGGAGATGGTTTACCCTAGGGATCAACACTCTTTTCAATTTACAATTCTACTTTAGACAATTACTTTTAAAATCTATTTAAACAACAAATTCTATGTAAAAAAACCTTTAACTAATGAGCTTCAATAAATTATAGAACTATGAACTATTTGACCTAAGTAGCTTTAAACAATCTAGGACTATGCACTGTTTAATCTATCTCTAAATAAGCAAATAACAAGTAATCTATTTCAGAGCTATTTAATCGATTCAATCTATCTTTGAATAAGTGAATAACAAGTAATATATCTCCGATCTATTTGATCTATCTACCTCTGAATGGACAATCAAGTAAGCAAGTAAGCAATTAATCTGTCAAAATTATCTTTACAAGTGAACTCTATTCTTAAAGCAAAAACTCACAATTATTTCTATCTTGCAAAGAATAAACACTAATCTACCTAACTAAAAGCAAGAGTTTCGTGACAATATTCAAATGTGATGATTGTGTCTTTGGTGGCGAATGACATCACGATGGAATCTAACTACTAATGACAGTTCAAGTGGAATGAACTCAATGCTAACTTCTACAAAGAAATGTAAAGTATGGATAAGGCAATCTATAAAAAAAAATTCCATCATAAAAGAAACACTAAATGTTCTTGGAATCCATATAATATTTAAACATTGTGCAGAAGATATTCAACATCAACCATTCACTCTATCACACAACTACTAGAAAATACTCTATTCAAAATTACTAATTCAAGAAAATCTACAAACTCATAATTAGCACTTAATCAGAAATCCTAATTCAAATTCATAAATCAGATAACAATGAAAATAATATTGTGCAAACCTACAAACTCATAACTAATGCTAACTAGAAATCATAATTCAAATTCATAACTGGGATTTCATTAAAAAACATAACCTAAAGTTAACTAAGCTACCATTGAAGATCATACTCAAAATCAACTAAGATGCTACTAAACATCATAACTCAAAATCTACTTCTATCCTATCATGTTGATGCTAAAAGAAAAATCAGAAATTAAAGAAAACCTACAGAGAGGATTTGAAATTACAACTTAATAAATAAACACTATCTAAATTAGTACTCTGGAGAGTGATTTACAACTAGGGAGAAAAAGACACGATAGTATAATTAGACAGCTTCTACACAAGTAAACTACAACCTGCAAAAAAAATGTTAGGAGTCTAAATATCAACAAGTAACCATGGACATCCCTCTGTGATATACACACAATTCAAAAAATGGGCTGCAAGTTAGAGAAGATATACAGGGAGGTGAATTAGACAAACAATATGAAATTAAAAAGACATACACAATGAATGAAATTTAAAAAAGCAACTTAGAAATTATATATGAAAGTCAATTATATAGATGAATATATATATATTGATATAAACAATCACCCAAACCACTGGTGGGCCCCCTAGAAGTTCGTGGCAATACTTCAAAAGGAAAGCGCAGTCACTGAGTTAATGCAACACCGACATTGATCATTAAAATAGAGTATATAACAAAATGGAGATAATGTCTGTGTATAAAATAAAATTCATTTCTTCTTCGTGGAATAGACAGTAGTATTTATGGATTATTACAGAGCTTGAGAGGTCGACCACTAGAAGGGTCAACACTCTCTAAAAATACAAATGTCAATAAATTTGTTTTAACATAAGGCATATTTTCTTAACAGTGTCATGTGCTCCACTTAACAACCGCTGCAACTACCCAATTCTAAATGTGTCGAGCTCCATAACTGGAGGGCATGAGTAGGCTTAAAACCCATGTCCCTGATTCGTCCATCAAAGCCCACCGATGTGCTAACCACCATCTCCTTTGATCTTCGAGTGTTAGATTGAGTGCCGGATGGAGTGTCAGATGGAGTGTCAGATGGAGTGTCAGACAAAGGTCTAGATGAGGGATTGGATGGAAGACCAGATCGTGATTCCAACCTGTTGCAAAAAAAAAAAACATTATATCATCATAATCAATCAACTAAAGATGAATCAATCATAAAACCATTGCAAAATGATGATTATACATACATTGTGCGATTCCATGGCGAATTGATGCATAAATATTGATAATATCTTTAAAAATGGGAAATAAGAGCATCAAATATATGATTGTCGTATGAAAAAAGGATTTGGCCATTGGAAAAATAGTCAAAACACCAAACCAACATTTCTCCCACGCCTAAGGATTTGCAGGTCCCTCTGCAAACAAAAATGGATCACCCAACATAACTATACTCATGAAGGAGGGGGTGGTTTGGCTTCAGAGGCTTCTCCCTCATGCCCCAGGGACTTTATCTTAGGCCTTTTGTGATGTTTCAATTGCATCCTAAGAATATGATTGGTGGTGATCATATGATCAACCAATCACTGAAAAGAGTTTAATTTTTCTTACAAGACAACATTGTCATGATGCAAATGCCTATCCATAGTTTCTCGTTTTGTCAATTGTTCAATCAAATGAGCATTTTCTTGTTGCAATTTATCAATAGCTGGGGTGTGATCATATGGCTCAAGAGAAGAAGGCTTGGGCTCCTTTATATATGTAGAAGTTATATCAACTTTAGAAGATGGTGTAGGTATCTGGGAGGAAGGAGTAACATTTTTTTTCTGAAGGAGACTTGGTGTAATAGGTTCATATTTGACCTCTTTATCAGGCTTAGACTCCTCTGCAGAAACTTCTATGAGTCTTTTATGGGGGCTCTCATGATCGAAATACAATTGAATAGAATCCAAAGTGCTTGGAGATTTTATATTGGGCTTGCCACTCATACCTCTGGTGCTTCTTCAAAAGGATTTCCCCTTGAATCAATTAGCTCATCTCCCCTTTGTAGGAACCGAAGGAAAATCTTGATGGAATGCATCTTGCAGCTTCTTAGGTTTAGAATCAATATGTGTTGAAGGCAATGGGGAATTATCAATAGTCTTTTTAATTTTCTTACCATATGAGGCTACACAAGAATCAATAAATTTCTTGTCCTTTTTATCAGACAAGGAAATAGTTTGAATTGTAGGTTTTGGAGTTTTTGGATAATGAGGCTTACATGGGGTGACAGCTCCTGAATCAACCGGTCTCTTTCTTGTCTTAACTGTGATATGGGGATTCAAGAATTGGTAGAGGAAATCTTCCCATGTCTTACTCTGTTTTGTCAATTCAAATATAACAAGCAATTTAATGAGGCCATAGTGGAATAAACTATTGTGAGGGTTGGCCAAAGTTATACAGACCCAGGAAGACATTTTCTCAAGGATTTTCAGGAAGTAGAAAGGAAACTTTAGGAGTTTATTGAATTAAAAATGGGCTAATAGATGAAAATGACAAGCTTTAAAAACATATTACCTACCTTCACAAGTGATGAGCCTAGTAATTAAGATCAGGGGGTTAATCAATTCATCTTTGATCCATTCCTTTGAATACTGTTTGGCTCCAGATACATTTTGAAATTCAAGCTTGAACACTCTGTTATAGCTTGGACGTGGCAATTGATGGTGTTTGAACCACTGATCCCCAACTCGTGGAAATTTCATCGCTGAGACAATAGATTCCTTAGAGACAGACACCCTACGCGAGCCAGTCTCCCATCGAACCAAAGAGAGATTCCATCGTTGTGGCCTTGTAAACTGGCCAGGAATGGTCCCCACCCCGCGCAGAGGAATATCTCTCTACACGTTGTGAATTCTAGAATGGCCAGTAGCTCACTGTAGGAGGATGGTTCATAGCGGTTGGGCATGGTTACAGAGCGAGGAATGAGTAGGATAGATAAATCGGGTAGAGGGTGAGCGTGAAATAGTAAATAGAGGATGAGTGAAATGGCAATTGGGGCAGAGTACCCAGTTTTTAATGCAATTGTGGTGGAAATGGTTGAATTCGTGGGAGAATCCATCATACACGATTTCCATGTGTGACCATAATTACTTTGTGTTTGAATTTGATTGGTGTGTACTTTTGAGGCAAACGAAATCATGTAAGAATTAGATCAATGTCCAAGTCTTTGATTTGAACATTTGATCATAAAATGCATTTAAAATTTTAATTCGATTACCAACATGGATTTTGAAAAATATACCATTCAATTCATCTAACTTACCATTGAAACATCTATAATTAATTCGAGCGATCATACCTTCATGTGATTGTGATCATTTACAGTATATACATACCTCATTCGATCCTCCATATGGTGTGTCATCTAGTCTTCCAGATGGAACTCCATCTGGTCCTCTAGATAACACTCCATCTGGTCCTCCTATGCAAGTGGAAATTATCCCATCATAAATGGACGTTCACCCATGGCACTCATCTTGGACAATTTCTTGCAAGAATGGTGAACAGGAGCATGGGGCATGGACAGGATGAGTACGAATAGGATAATTCATTTTCTATTTCCTTTTCATCGATCTGTAACAATATAAAACAACTTGTTCCTCTTTTCATAGGCTTGTAATACAGATGATAATGAGCATTTAGAAACTTGTTATTGATATGTAATTGTCACAAGGAACCATTTAAGAAGTCTTCCATTATATAAACATAAAAATGCACATCATGCTTATAACACACACAATGACGTCAGAAGTATAAAATTTAGCATACCAATATAAACAACTACTGATATAATAGCACAAGATATTGTAGAAACAATATGACATAATTTTTGACAGAGATTTTACTTCCTCTTCTCATAGATTGTAATATAGATGGCAGTGTTTATCATTTGTCAGCTCAAGAAACCCCTCTCCCACTCCTAAGTATTGTGACACCAAACAATAAAATATATAGGGAACTAGTCAATTCTCCCAATAGCCTAAGATTTATAGTTTTCCAAGTGTAGAAATAAATTTCACATATTAATCTGACAAGACGGTTAAAATATGGCCCCAACTGTAGGATAGAACATCCTATGTATAGTTAAGAAGAGGTAGGCGAGAGAGTCTTAGGATTTTCTTAAAGTTAGTTCCCAATGGTATATTGATGGAGTTCATTGACCTTTGCTTAACCATGCATACTTATTTTCATATTTTCCTACAAGTAATGGCATACATTAGGACAAGTTTTAATATTTAGGAATTTTATTTATTGTTTGTCAAATCATCACCCTCTCTAGGTAGAATTCCCCGTTGCTAGCAAGCCTGTTCAATACTCTGACGGGTTTACCTAGTCATACCCTAGGCCAGTACCCATTTCCAGTAGACTTGTTTAGTATCCCGACGGGTTAACCTCTTACACCCTTTTACAGCAAATACTGGTCCACCATCTTTTAAGATTTTTGTAAAAGATTTCTTTTTACAAGAAGATGGGGAGGCAGTTCTGAATTTTTTTATTTTATACTGGGATGGTATTTAAGTTAGAGGATGACTCTTCATTATGTATTCCTTATATATTGTCTTGATTTAAGGGATACTTAAGTGGACGTAGCCTATCTAAAGATATGGTATAATCAATCATTTTTAGTGTGTAGTGGATGGTACCATTGGAAAATAACAGATACTTTACTCACCCACTCAAGGTTCTGGGTGAAATTGTACGAGTAAGATCTAGGTTTGATAAGACAAGGTGTCACTTCCTTATATCCTCTATTGGTGGGGGTTATGAGAAACTGATATTAAATATGCCTTGAGAGAAAGGAAGATAGAAATCTTGTAAAAATGGCTAATTTACAGCAAGCAATTTCTAAGAATAATAAAAAGTCATTATTCATTTGATGCTTAAGCAAAAAACAGAGTCCAAATATAGAAACATCTTCTTCTGAAGTAAAATACATCCCTTTTTGTCTTCTTGAAGTTTTCCACTTGTGGTGAAATACATACATGAAAATATTTCTAAAATTGTTTATCAACAAAAACACACCTTAAATTATTTACATATGTACAATCAGAATTCAGAAAAAATTTCAAGAACAGGGGGAGGGAGAAGAAACTTCCCCATCCACCAAGTCTAATTCCTTATCAGTTGACATGACCTATAGAAAATATTCTTTGGAAATGGGTCTGTGGTAAATTTTAATTCGGTCTCCATTCACTACGAAAGAGACTTGCCCATCATCAATTGTTTTTATCTTAACAACACCATTATCATACACAGTAACTAACTCATAAGGACCCAACCATAAAGTGGTAAGTTTTATTTTAAAAGTTTTGAATCGGGAATCAAACAACAAATCCAAATCACCAGGTTGAAATTATTTCTTCTTAATAAATTTGTCATGCCACTTGCTCCTCTGGTTTTGAACTAAAACTGTCCATTGGATAGCATCTTGTCTAATCTCATCCAATTCGTTCAATTGTAGGGATCGTGTTTTTTGTGCCTTGTCTAGGTATAATACCAATTGTGCAACAATACATAAAGTCATTACTTGGAATTCAATTGGTAGAAGTACCTTTTTTTCCATAAACTAGTTCGTATGGGGTATGCCCAGTGGTGTTTCTCCAGGTGGTACGATATGCCCACAAAGCCTCTATAAGTCTATCAGCCCAATCCCTATGGTGTAATTGGACATTTTTGGTTAAGATAGTTTCCAAAACTTTGTTTGTTGACTCTATTTGACCATTAGCTTACAGGTGATATGGAGAAGACTTAAAATGCTTGATCCCATATTTTTCCGTTAATTCCTTCATCAGCTTGGAAGTGAATTGTGTGCCCTGGTCTGTAACAATTTCATGAGGAACACCAAAGAGGGTAAATATGTCTTCATGAATTAATTCAACAACATATGTTTTGGTATCCCTAAACAAGGATTTTTCCTCTACCCACTTGGTGACATAATCTGTACAAACTAGAATATAATTCTTCTTATGAGACATGGGTGAAATTGGTCCTACAAAATAAAGGGCCCATTTCTCAAAAGGTTCTATCATAACTTGGGCATGTAATGGAATTTCATCAACTGATGTGGGTCTTCCTATCCATTGATAGCTATCACAACTTCTCACATATTTGGAAGCATCCTTAAAAATGATAGGCCAATAGTAACCTAAATGTAAAACCTTATATGTTGTACATTTGTCAGAAAAATGTCCACCACATGGTCCATCATGACAACTTTGTAGGATATATGGTATCTCATCTTCCCGGACACATCTACAAATAATCAAGTCTTATATAGTACAAAAAATTTCATGGCCAACCCAGGAGTAGTTAGCACTTTGCATTACAATTCGACGCTTTTCATGAGGTGACAAATGAGATGGTAAATTTCTAGTAACCAAATAATTTTCCATGTATGCAAACCATGGGGTATTTACTGTAGAAATTTCAATACAAATTATGTATTTCCTGGATTCTCCTGATATAACAATTATATGCCACTGTTAAATATAAAATCGCTTCTACAAAAATTCTTGCGGAATTTAAAACACGATCGCCAATTGCAATATCAAGAAGAAAGATCAATCACAAATAACATAGATGTTTTTACCAGGAAATCATAAAGCTAAAAGCCCCACTATCATATATTATGTATATATCATGGATCATGAAACAATCTCATACAAAACTCTAATCCAATACCTCTTAGTACAATATACAATTGTCTCACACTGTCATACAAAAATTGACAAATTCATTTGCCAATTTACTGCTTCCAGACAACCTACCTCCTCTGCACAATCCTTGCTGATCGAAATCCATGAAATGAATGAAATTCCTCTTGCCTAGTCTTCACAATCCTCATGGACACATCCAATGTGTGTTTGGTTGCATAAGTGCACCCACTAAAGTCACAACTGATAGTCAAATTGTCCCTTTCACCTTCATCTCAACTAGGTCTCCACTGGATCTGACATGCATGTAGTTAACAGTGGTAAATATTCATTTTCATGTGATACCAGTGATTATGAATTAATTAATAATTAATTCACCAATCTCTCACTAGTGTAAGTTCAGTTACAACTAGTACAACTGATCTTAACTCACTTAACTGAGTTAAACTACTTTACAACTCACATAAATACACATCCAACTCTGTTACAACTTTGAATCACTCAGTTGCAACTAATTCGACTTGCATGTCACACCAACCAACCTTTGAACTCAAATTTCCCATAGCTAACTAATTTTGCACTTCAGTTAACTATTTCCAAGTGCTCATTGAGAATAGATTAATATTTATTGTCC
>CBVK0100138534.1:0-22320 GCA_900067695.1 Picea abies | reverse complement strand
TCAAGTATTTGAATATCCTTTTGACAACTACCAAGTGACTTTGTTTAGGAGATGATTGATAATGACCTACCATTCCAACAGCTTGCATTATATCAAGACGAGATGTTGTGATGTACAAAAGACTGCCTATCATTGATCGGTATGTCCTTTGATCAACATTGGGTGACATATCATCTTTACTAAGATTGCAACCAACCACCATAGGTGTATTAATAGGAGAGGAATCCTCCATCTGAAATTTCTTCAACATCTCTTTCAAATATTTTTCTTCAGAGATAAATATTCCTGCAGAACTCTGATTTACTTGTAAACCAAGAAAATATGATAGTTCTCCTATCATGGAAATCTCAAACTCTGTTTACATAGAGTTAGCAAACCACTGGACAGATGATTCATTAGTACAACCAAAAATAATATCATCTACATAAACCAAAACAACTAGTAAATTATCACCTTCAGAGTTAATGTAGACATTCCTATCAACAGTACCTTTCTTGAACCCTTTGTCTTGTAAAAATTTGTCCAGTCTATAATACCAAGCTCATGGTGCTTGTTTCAGTCCATATAAGGCCTTCTTCAGCTTGCAAACATAATTATGATTATCTGTCAATGAGAATCCTTCAAGTTGCTCCATATATACTTCTTCCTCTAGATCTCCATTAAGAAAAGTTGACTTAACATCCATCTGATACATTTTAAATTTCTTATGACATGAATATGCAAGGAACATTTTGATGGCCTCCAATCTTGCCACTGGTGCAAAAGTTTCATCAAAGTCCTGACCTTCAACTTGTGTATACCCTTTATAGACCAATCTGGCTTTATTTCTAACAACTTGTCCTTTTTCATTCATTTTATTCTTGAACACTCATTTGGAACCTATTACATTCTTATCTTCAGGTCTAGGGACAAGCTCCCAAGTATTGCTTTTCTTAATCTGATCAAGCTCTTCATTCATAGCTCTAATCCAATCATCATGCTAGTTGGCTTCATCAAAAAAATTTGGTTCACTCATAGATAAAAAAGCAACATGAGATTGTTTTGAGTCTTTAATCAATTTCCTTCTTGTCTGAACTCCTTTATTTATATCTCCAATTATCTGATTTTCAGGATGATTCTTTCTAACAATTTTGAGAGGTGATTTTGCTTCTTTCTGTTGATTTGTGTCGGTCGGAGTATTCGTATCTTCATCTGATTCAGATTCTTCTCTTTCTGATCCTTGGACCTTTTCATCTTCTTATTCAACTATATCTTATGTTCTTGGATCATCACTGCTTACATTTCTGACTGGGATTTCTTCATCAAATTTTATGTCTATACAATCAACCAGTTTATGCAGTCTCTTATTGTAACATATGTATCATTTAGCGTTTGTAGCATAACCCAAGAAGATACCTTCATCATCCCTGTCATCATATTTTCCAATATTTTCATCATTATTCTTAATGTAACATTTACTCCCAAAGAATTTAAAATGCTTGATTGAAGCATGTCTTCCAAACCATAGTTCATAAGGAGTCTTGTCACTGTGTGGTCTAAGAAGTTCTTTGTTAAGGATATGAATAGCTATATGAATTGCTTCCACCCAATATGTCTGAGGTATATTTATTTTATTCATCATTGATCTTGCCATTTGTTGTACTGATCTATTCTTCCTCTCAACAACTCCATTTTGTTGTGGAGTCCTCCTTGGAATTGTGTACTCTCTTTTGATTCCATGTTTATCACAGAAGTCTTTGAAGTTCCATGAGCTAAACTCTCCTCCTCTATTAGACCTTACTACCTTCATTCTTTTTCCTGTTTGATTCTCAGTTAGAGCCTTAAACACTTTGAAATTTTCAAATGCTTCATATTTTTCCTTCAAAAAGGCAACCCATGTTAGTCTAGAATAATCATCAATAATCAACATAAAATAATTTTCTTTTCCTGTACCTTCTTTCCTTGATGGTCCACATAAATCCATATGTACTAAATGGAGAGGTTTTTATGTTGAAGGAAATTTTTTAGATTTGAACTGAGTGTGAGTAAGTTTTCCTATCTGGCAAGGTTTACAAACATAATCATATGGCTTTGATATCTTTGGAAGATCCTTTACTGCCCCACTATTTTTGAGATTGATTATATGGTCAAAATTTAAGTGTTCAAGTCTCCTATGCCATAGCCAAATTTCATCATACTTGCTTAAGTAACATTCTTCTTTTTCTTCTTTTAACACATAGACATTGTTTTTTGTTCTTATCCCTTTTGCAACTAGTTGTCCTGAATTCACAGATTTTATTCTACAATCTTTAGAGGTAAAAACAACTTCACATCCTCGGTCATAGACTTGACTAACACTAAGAAGATTATGTTCAGACCTTCTACAAACAACACATCTTGAGCTTTCCCTTTTCCATTACTCAAAATTACCATTCCTTTACCTTTTATTTTTCCTGGTGCATCATTTCCAAAAGCTACATTCCCTGATTTGCTTTCACTTAGAGTTAGAAAATTACTTCTGTCTCCAGTCATATGTTTGGAACATCCACTATCAATATACCAGGGATTCTTTTCTCTTTAGGCTGATAACACTAGTCTACACTTGTCATCTTCTTTCTTCTTCCAAATCTTGAAATTTTCAGCAGTAAGATTCGAGTCTGACTTAAAATTCCTTAAGCGGTAATCTGCAACTTTATGTCCATAGTTATGACAGATGTAACATTCTAGTTCACTAAATAGAAGATCATAGAGATTGTTATGCTCATAACTATTGTTATGCTTAACCTTCTTTCTTTTCCCAACCATTGCATGATTTATAGTCTGAGGTTGTTTGTTGCTTGGTTGTCTCGATCTTTGTTGTGGAATATGGTTATTCGTTGAATATCTTGATTGTTCATATATAAATCTTAAAGAACTGTTTATAGCTTTGTGACCAAAATTAGAGCAGAAAAAAAAATAACCATAGAAAAAACCTTTGTACCTTGAAAAAGTATGTCTTCTTTGAGGAGGTCGATTTCTTTGATGCCGATAATCTCTCTGATCTACAAATTTGGTTTTGGTACTTTTTCTTTCATTCCTTCTTGGTGGTTGATTCTCTTTCTTTGTTTCTGCAGAGTGACTATTGTCAATGTTTGAGGGTTTGACAAACTTGATAGGTTCTGTATTACTTGGATGATCACTACTTGATCCTTCTTCATACCCCAAACCAAATTTCAACTTTGGGTTTCTTTGCTAATTTAGAATGGAGGTTAATCCTTCTGAGTATTTAATACTTGGCAGATTCTGGTGATACAATCCCTTAAACTTCTCCATTTCTTTTCTGGTTTTTACTATCTCTTCTTATAAGGCTTCACACCTCTCTTTCTTCTCTGAAAACTATTGTTTCAGTATGTCTTCTATTTTCTTTACCTCTTCTAACTCCACTTTTAGTAGAGAAAACTTTTCATCAAGTTTTTCACTATTCATTTTAAACTGCTTCAACAATTGTTTTTGTTTTCTCTTCTTACATCTGAGTCTGTCAATTTCTTACAAAGCACTGATTAATTCACCTTCCATATGCACCACAGGTTCTTCATCATCCATTTCACCTCCTGTGTGTTCATCATCAAGATCTCCCATAGCCATAGGCATAAAATCATTCACTTTGTCTTCACATGATGAATCATTATCTATGTCTTCTGAGGAATTGTCATTATTTGCACACAAAATTTCCTTTTTACTATATTTCTTGAATTTGTGCTTCTTTTCATCATCAGAGTTATGGTACTTTTTCTGATGGGGACACTTAGTTGCAAAATGACCTATCTTACCATAGTTAAAACATTTGAAGGGAAGCTTGCCTTGATATTTTCCCGATCCTTTCTTTAACCTTCTCACAAATTTTGCCTCAATATCATCTAAATCTGAATCAGTATTCTTGTCTGCTTTAAAAGATGCTTCTATAGTAATGGATTTGTCTTTGTTGATTCTCATTTCATATGCAGTTAATGTTCCTAGGAGTTTATCAATGGACAAGTTTTAAGATCATTTAGTTCTTCTATTGCAGAGACTTTTGGATTAAATTTATCAAGCAAAGATCTTAAAATCTTCTGAACTAAAATTGATTCTTCAATCTTCTCACCAAGACCCTTCATCGCATTCACAAGTTCTTCAACTCTTAAAAAATACTTGTTAATTGTTTCATCTTCATTCATTTTTAGTTGTTCAAACTTCAACCTAAATGTTTGAAGTTTGGCATCTTTTACTTTCTCATTTCCTTCATAGCTGCTAATAAGTTTATCCCACATTTCTTTGGCAGTTTGAAGATGCATCACCTTTACAAACTCAGCTTCTGCAATTCCATTCAAGATAGCATTCAATCCCTTAGCATTAAAGATAAATTCTAACTTATCATCCTTGGAAGCTAGCACAACAGGCTTTATGTTTCCAATTTCTACTACATCCCAAACATCAACACCTAAGGCAATTAGGTATGTTCTCATTCTAACCTTCCAAAAGGAAAAATTTGTTCCATCAAACAGAGGAGGCTTAGTGGCTGAACTCCCTTCATGATTTGTCATGTTTAAGCTTACAGATCTACCTTTAGATAAAAGGAACTGGCTCTGATACCAATTATTGAAATTACTAAGGCAACTAAGAGGGGGGGGTGAATCAGTTGTTACTGTCCTTAAACAATATTAAGTCTATTAAGACATTTTTAATCTTTCATTAAGTGACCATCAATATTGTACATAATATGAACAACATAAATAATGAGCATCAATCACACATAAGATATACACAAAGACAGATTTTCACGAGGAAACCCATAAAGGGAGAAAACCTCTTCTTCTTAGGAAACCCATAAAGGGAGAAAACCTCTTCTTCTTCGAAATGATAGGCAGTCATTTAAGTTCTGTACATCATCTATGGTTGAGCACCAACTCAAACTAAGGCTACTACCTCTATTTTACAAGCTCCAACTTGTTGAGAGAACCAACTCTCTAGTTTCTCTAGCACCGACTAGAAGGAAGCACCAACTCCTTGAGTGTTCCAGCACCGACTGGATGGAAGCACCTACTTCCACTTATACAAGCACCAACTTGTTTGAGAGCACCAACTCTCTAGTTTCTCTAGCACCCACTAGAAGGAAGCACCAATTCCCTGAGTGTTCCAACACCGACTCGATGGAAGCACCTACTTCCACTTATACAAGCACCAACTTGCATATAGAAAACTCTGTGTTTTCCTAAGCACCACCCAGCCACCCTATTTTCTAGCCAGAACTAGATGGAATCTACAACTCCCAATATTCAAGCACCAACTTGATTATTAGAAGACCACAGTCCTCCTTAGCACCACCCTACCTCCTAGATTATAAATAAATGATTGAATAACCAACAACACAGATAAATCGATTCTTACCACTTCTTCTTTGTTCTTTAAATTTGGTCTGCTTCTAACTGTTCTGCAAATCTTCTCTTCCTCTGTCATTTCTTCAGTTCTACTCTGCTTCAAGCTATTCTACAATTCTTCTCTTGCTTCTATCTATTCCTCATTTGTTACTCATCTCTGAGTTTTATCTCACACTGCGCATATTGTCAGTCTCAAACTGCTCATACTATAATTTTCCCTTTCTTATAGTTCAACTCATTTTACATTCAGAACAACCAACCACACACAGTCACTGCATGTTTCTTTTATGCACTACAACCGCTTCAGTTACCCCTCAAATCCCTAGAACAACGCTTCAACAACTAAAATGCCAACCATCCAAGAACCATGATTCAGTTTTGCTAACTAAATTGTAACTGAATAATTAATCATGAAGAGAAACAATATCCCTTCGATCAGATTTCAAAGTATCCAACATCGTTGGATTACAAGGAAAGGGTCTCACGTTGATTTCGCCATTTCAACAATTCGACATTCCTGTGGTGAAGAGTCTCGACTCTTCATGTTACGATTTCTGAAAAGGAGCTTAGCTTGGTGCTAGATTGATCCATATTTTATGAGCAGAATGAAATTAATACAGATTATTAACAGGTGCTTAACACAAAATAACAGAGATACAGTAAAACCGGTTTTCTATTCAATCATGAAATAAGCTGAAACTGTAAAATGCAGCAGAAACAAGCTTGTTGGAAGGGTGGTGGCTTATCTTTGAGAAGAGATGTGACGATAGCACGCATTCGTAAGAAAAAGGTTACAATGAGGCTCTGAAGACCTTTTTTACAATAATAAAGGATGCCAAAAACCCTAGACATCCAAAGACCTAACCCTAGGAGATGAAGCACCAAAAGTCAAGTGGGCCCCGTTTGGGTAAGTCAGTACATCAACTTCTCTAGGTCGTAACTTTTGCATATGATCACCGTTTTAGGCATGTGATATCATATTGGAAAGATATCATCGAGGAGATTCATTTTGGGGGCTCAATCATGCCTTTGACTATCATTGAGGAGCTCTATCTCAAAAAACCTTCATTTAGGCCCTCAAAATGGCCCCAGAAGTTAAAACTGCTAAAAATAGTAAATTGCCAAAATTGTCAGCAAACTATTTTTGAGCCAATTGGAAAAGGTGGGTGGCCATCGATATCCATCTAGATCAATCATCCATCCTTAGGAAGAAATGGTCTCCATTGGGTTGAGGTCCCCCATTAGATGAGGAAATTTCTATTGAATTTGGCCCCGGGTGAGCCACTTGCCTTGGTGCAAGAGTTGCCCTGCTTTGACGACACGATAAAGTTGGATCCTTTGTTGTCGAGTGCCCTTGATCTTTTTGTCCACAATCTGATCATTAGATTCCTTTTGTAGGTAGTCGGGGTTGAGCTCTTTTGGTGTCAGTTGTTCTGCTACTTCTGAGGTGTCCAATAATGGTGGAAAAGAAGGGCGAAGGAGATCCATGTTGAACACTAGGTGCAGACCAAGGAAAGGAGGAATGTTGAGCTCAAAAGCATTATTCCCCCATGGCCTTGGTGATAGTGTACGACCCATAACGAAGTGGGCAAAGCTTCCGATGGGGTCCTGTAAGGTGTTCTTTCTACAAGTGGAACCAAACTTTATCGCCCACCTGAAACTTATGCGACACCGGATGTTGATCATGGCGTTGTTTGTACTTGTCATTGGAATTATATAGTATATCCTGAACCTATTGCTGGATGTGCTGGATCTGCTCAATGAACCGGGTGGCTTTGTCAGCTTCAAATTGGAGCAGGAGATGAGTCGGTCGAGGTGACCGCAAGGGGAAGTGCAACATCTATGGGTCCCAGTGGTTGGAATCCCAACCCCACTTGAAAGGGGTTGTGGTTGGTTGAGCTATGCAGGGCTCGGTTGTAGCTATGATGGACATAGGGAAGGCTCTCATACCATGTGCAAGGGTGCTTTGAATTATACATGTGAAGGATATGCACAATCATTCAATTTACAACCTCAGTTTGGGCATCTGTCTGGGGGTGGAAGGCTATGGATTTGGTGAGCTTGGTGTCCAGCAGTGACTAGAGGCTCGACCAGAATGTGCTGAGAAATAGACTCTCCTGATCTAAGACAATGGTTTGTGGGATTCCAAAATGTACCCAGAATCGTTCAAAGAAGAGCTTGGCAGTGGTGTCTGTTGTGATGCTCTTCTTGCAGGCAACCAGAATCGCTATCTTAGAAAAGCGATCAACAACCACAAAAACACAGTCATTTCCCCACTTAGTGGAAGGGAGGCCTGACATGTAGTCCATTGAGATGGATTCCCATGGCCTGTCAGAAGTAGGAAGAGGGGTGTATAGGCCCTGTTTCTTAGTGGTCGGTTTGGCAATAGCGCAAGCAGTGCAGGACCTGATATACTTGTTGACCTCCTGTCGAAGTTTCGGCTAGTAGAAATGTTTCTGTAGCATTGCCACTGTCTTTTCAATGCCAAAGTGTCCTGCCACCCAACTGTAGTGGGATTCCCAGATCATCTTCTCTCACTCACTTGATGGAACACAGATATGGCCCAAATGACACAACAACCCATCCTGAAGATGGAAATTATTGACAACTGCATTTGCACCCAACATTTGGTAGGTGGTGGCGAAGTCGAGGTTTGTCTCATAGAGTTGGGGCCATCCATATGTCTCATGGCCACAAGAGTCTAGCACTGTGGTGAGTAACATGACTGGTGGTCTACTAAGGAAATCAGTGACGTGATTGGTGCTTCATGTTTTATACTTGATGTTGAGGTGGAATTGTTGCAAGTATGTAGACCACTTTTGATGGTGGTCATTCTGCAATTTTCCCTGTGTCTGCATGAACTCCAGTGGCTTATGATCAGTGTGGATGACTGTCTTCTTCCCAAGAATGTAATGTCACCACTGGTGGTATGCTTGCACAATGGAGTACATTTCTTTTTCATAATTAGGGTTCTTGCGGATGGTATCCGACAATGTCTCACTATGATAGGCCACGGGGTGGTCGTGCTAAGTGAGAACGGTGCCCACAGCATAGGCTAAATCATCTGTCTATTCTATTAGGACTTGGTGGAAGCCAGACTTCAAATCAATCTTACTGAAGTATTTGTCCCCCATGAGTTGATCAAGGAGGTCATCGATTTGGAGAATTGGGTATCAATTTCTGACTGTGATTTTATTCAGAGCCTGGTAATCAATATAGAGTCGCCAGGTTCCATCTTTCTTCTATACCAGCACGATTGGGCTCCCGCAAGGTGATGAGATGGGGCGGATGTGCCCCTCGTGAAATAGTTCTTGGATCTTTCGCTTGATCTCCTCATTCTCTAACAAAGAATGATGATAGACTAGCCCACTGGGTAGCAATGCGTCGAGGGTCAGATCGATGGGGTGCTTGACCTAGAAATGCAGAGGTACCCCTATAGGTGAGGATAAGATATCTGAGTATTCTTCCATGACCTTATCTACTTGATTTTGTTGTGTGGAGAGGTCGGTCCCAGAGACCTCAGATGTGGCTGTGATCTTTCGCTTATTCTGAGAGCGAATCATGAATAAGACAAACTTTCCCATCTGAGAGATGACCTTCCTGCATTTCTTAGTAGAGATTAAGGAAATAGCACTAGGTGGGACTGCCTCGTGTATCCTGTACAATTTCATGTTCAAAGAAATAATAAAACTATGAGGCCTAGACTCATATACAACATGACATTTCCATAAATAAGGTTGGGCCAAAAGAACATCACAAACTTCAAGACAAGAAACATCACACAATACCTCATCTTTGAAGGGCTTCATGTCGTACGACAGTCAGAACTATTGACTAACGCGGAGATCGCTTTCTTGGCGGAGCCATCCAATGGTGTACGGTTGTGGGTGCGGCATTGTTGGTAGGGCTAGCCACTTGACGACCTCTGCTGAGATGAGGTTCTTCTAGCTACTACTATCAATGATGAAGTGCAACAAGGTGCCTTTTACCCACATCTATGAATGGAAGAGGCGCTCTCCTTCTTCTGGATTGCCTGGTTCACCAGGATGCAGCTTGGTGGTAGCAACGGTGGCATTGGGTTCTGTGTCAATGATCTGTCTTCCCTTTTTTGGTTCTGGCTCAGAGTCATAATCTGCATCTGATTTAGAGGCTTTCACTTCAGCCACCACCGACTGCTTTGAGTGACAGTCAGCAATGTTATGCCAAGGGATCTTATGGAAGTCACACCACTTCCCAGTATCTTTCTTTGTCTTTCCGGTGTCCTTCTTTGCTTGTGTCTTGGACTAGTTATCCTGATACTGTCCATATTTTCTCTTTCCTTTATTTAGTGGGTTGGGGCCGCCCTTTCCTGGCTTTTGTTGTGTGGGGTTCCCAGGCCCAAATTGTCACGTCTTTTGTTTGAGATTCTGTTCGATTTTGACGGCATATCGGTAGGCCGCACCCGAGGATGAGATGTCTAGAAATTCCATTTCAGTCTAGATGTATCTATGCAGAGAACTGCAATACTTGAGCACCAGATGTCACTCTGAATCTTTGATACCCAACTTGGTGCGCAAGGTATGGAAGATATTTGTGAAAACTGGCACTGCTTGGTCTCTTTCTTGCTGCAGTGTGGTCCATTTGGTATACTTGTCATCATAACTTCCAAAAGGGTTGTATTGTTCCTTAATAGCATCCCTAAAGCATTCTCAGGTGGCTATGACTGAAAATAGTGAGTTTTCCTCTGTTTCCTTTTTCTCACAGAAAGTTTCCCACCAATCTTTGACATGGGGAATGGCTTTGAGGAGCGCAAAAGTAATCTTTTCTTTATTCAAAAAGTTATGGACAAAAAAATACCCTTCTAGTAGATTCAACCACTTGTCCATAGCGTCTATGTCTATTTGACCTTCAAATATAGGAATATAAAATTTTATTTGTACCTTGAAGGGGGCGGCACCTCCATTCGAAGAAGATGTGTCGCCTGTTGGTAGCCGCCGAAGGATTTGCGCGAAACTATCCATCATCTCGTTCCTTTGTTACATGAGGGCTTCCTCAATCAACAGTTTGAAAGGATATCCTATCCCATAATATTTCTTTTCTCCTACCATGGGAGGTCACTTGGGTGTGTGAGAGCTTCTTTCCTCAAGAGAAACAAGCTCGAGACCCAACTCTTTGTACTCCAACCTCATTGGGGACATGCATTAAGACAACAAGGAGAAGACCGCTCTAATGCCACTGATACATATTTTATGAGAAGAATGAAATGAATACAGATTATTAACAGGTGCTTAAGAAAAAATAACAGAGATACAATAAAATTGGTTTTCTATTCAATAACGAAATAAGCTGAAACTGTAAAATGCAGTGGAAACAAGCTTGCTAGAATGGTGGCGGCTTATCTCTGAGAAGAGATGTGACGACAACGTGCATTCACAAGAAAAAGGTTACAATGAGGCTCGAAAGACATTTTTACAATAAGAAAGGATGCCAAAAATCCTAGACATCCAAAAACCTAACCCTAGGATATGAAGCACCAAAAGTCATGTGGGCCCCGTTTGGATAAGTTAGTACATCAACTTCTCGGGGTCGTAATGTTTGCATACGATCTTTGTTTTAGGTGTGTGATAGCCCGTTGGAAAGGTATCATCACGGAGATTCATTTTGGGGGCTCAATCATGTCTTTTTTTATCATTTAGGATTGAAATCCTGAAAAACCTTCATTTAGTCCCTCAAAATGGCCCCGGAAGTTAAAACTGCTAAAAATAGTAAATTTCCAAAATTGTCAGAAAACTATTTTTGAGCCAGTTGGAAAAGGTGGGTGGCCATCGATATCCATATGGATCAATCCTCCCTCCTTAGGAAGCAATGGTCTCCATTTTGTTGAGGTCCCCCATCAGATGAGGAAATTTCTGCTGAATTTGACCCCGGGTGATTCACTTGCCTTGGTGCAGGAGTTGCCCTGCTTTGACGACTCGATAAAGTTGGATCCTTTTTGTCGAGTGCCCTTGATCTGTCTGTCCACAATATGATCATTGGATTCCTGTTGTAGGCAGTCGGGGTTGAGCTCTGTTGGTGTCAATTGTTTTGCTACTTCTGAGGTGTCCAATAATGGTGGAAAATAAGGGCGAAGGAGATCCACGTTGAACACTAGGTGCAGACCAAGGAAAGGAGGAATGTTGAGATCAAAAGAATTATTCCCCATGGACTTGGTGATAGTGTACGACCCATAACGGAGTGGGTGAAGCTTCTGATGGGGTCCTGTAAGGCGTTCTTTCTGCAAGTGCAACCAAACTTTATCGCTCACCTAAAACTTATATGGTAGTCGATGTTGATCATGGCATTGTTTGTACTTGTCATTGAACTTCTGTAGGATATCCTGAACCTGTTGTCAGATGTGCTAGATATTCTCAATGAACCAGGTGGCTTTTTTAGCTTCAGTTAGAGTAGGAGATGAGTCGGTGGAGGTGACCACAAGGGGAAGTGCAACATCTATGGGTCCAAGTGGTTGGAATCCAAACCCCACTTGAAAGGGGTTGTGGTCGATTGAGCTATGCACGGCTTAGTTGTAGCTATGTTGGACATAGGGAAGGATCTCATCCCATGTGTGAGGGTGCTTTTAATTATACATGTGAAGGATATGCACAATCATTCGATTTACAACCTTGGTTTGGTCATCTGTTTGGGGGTGGAAGGCTATGGATTTGGTGAGCTTGGTGTCTAGCAGTGACCAGAGGCTCGACCATAATGTCCTAAGAAATTGATTATCCCGATATGAGACAATGGTTTGTGTGATTCCAAAATGTACCCAGACTCATTCAAAGAAGAGCTTGACAGTGGTCTCTGTTGTGATTCTCTTCTTCCAGGCAACCAGAATCTCCATCTTAGAAAAGCAATCAACAACCACAAAAACACAGTCATTTCCCTGCTTGGTGGATGGGAGGCCTGACATGTATTCCATTGAGATGGATTCCCATGGCTTATCAGGAGTAGGAAGAGGGGTGTACAGACCCTGTTTCTTAATGGTCGGTTTGGCAATAATACAGGCAGTGCAGGACCTGAAATACTTGCTGACCTCTTGTCGAAGTTTTGGCCAGTAGAAATGTTTTTGTAGCATCGCCACTCTCTTTTCAATGCCGAAGTTTCCTGCCACCCGACTAAAGTGGGCTTCCCATATCAGCTTCGCTCGCTCACTTGATGGAACACAGATATGGCCCATACGACACAACAACCCATCCTGAAGATGGAAATTATTGACAACTACGTTTGCACCCAACATTTGGTAGGTGGTGGAAAAGTCAGGGTTTGTCTCATAGAGTTGGGGCCATCTAGATGTCTCATGGCTGCAAGAGTCTAGAATCGTGGTGAGTGTCATGACTGGCGGTCTACTGAGGCAATCAGTGACGTGATTGATGTTTCCTATTTTATACTTGATGTTGAGGTGGAATTGCTACAAGTATGTGGACCACTTTTGATGGCAGTCATTCTACAATTTTCCCTATGTTTTACATGAACTGCAGTGGCTTATGATCAATGTGGATGACTGTCTCCTTCCCAAGAATGTAATGTCTCCACTGGCAGCATGCTTGCACAATGGAGTACATTTCTTTGTTGTAAGTAGGGTACATACGGATGGTATTTGACAGTGTCTCACTATGATAGGCCACGGGGTGGCCGTGCTGAGTGAGAACGTCGCCCATAACATAGTCTGAAGCATCTATATATTCTATCGGGACCTGGTGGTAGCCATACTTCAAATCAATCTTACTAAATTATTTGGCCCCCGTGAGTTGATCAAGGAGGTCATCGATTCGGGGAATCGGGTATCGGTTTCTGACTGTGATTTTATTCAGATCCTGGTAATCAATACAGAGTTTCCAGGTTCCATATTTCTTCTATACTAGCATGATTGGGCTCCCGCAAGGTGATGATCTGGGGCAGATGTGCCCCTTGTGGAGCAGTTCTTGGATCTGTCGCTTGATCTCCTCATTCTTTTACAAAGAGCAATGATAGACTGGCCCATTGGGTAGTGGTGTGCTGGGGGTCAGATTGATGGGGTGCTTGACCTGGTAGTGCAGAGGTACCCCTGTAGGTGAGGAGAATATATCCGAGTATTCTTCCACGACCTTTATTATGTTGTGTGGAGAGTGTTGGAAAACTGAGAGGGTGGGGGGGAGTGAAACAGTTGTTAGCATGCTTAAACAATTATGCTTCTTTTAAAATCTTTACAAGGTACTCAATGATGATTACAATAATGCAAGGAAATAATCAATGGCACATTCATCATCATTCACAGATATGAGAAACAAAGACAGATATTTCTCGAGGAAACCCATATAGGGTAAAAACCTCTTCTTCTTTATATGATAAGTGTTATTTACATTCTTTAAATTATCATACATATGAGCACCAAATCATTGTGAGGCTACAACCTCTATTTTGAAATATGCAACTTGTTGAGAGCACCAACTCTCTGTTTTTCTCTAGCACCCACTTGAAGGAAGCACCAACTCCCTGGTTTCTCTACCACCAACTAGAAGGAAGCACCAACTCCCTGGTTTCTCTAGCACCAACTAGAAGGAAGCTACAACTCCTTGTGTTAAAGCATCCACTTGAACCTCTGAGGACACCAGTCCTCCCTAGCACCTCCCAACCACCCTGGTTCATGAATATGAAATAATGAAAACTTATTACTGTGATATAGTGTTCAATAACATCTTACCAGTCTCATCAATGTTCTGCAAGATTTTTCTACTTAGTCTTCCTCACTGTCTTCCTGCAAGCATCCACTGCCCATTCTATTCTTCTGCCTTTTGTGCTCTATGTTCCATTCTCATTCAATGTGTTGACACTCAGAACTGAAATGGGTTGCAACAAATCAATCCCAAGTCAACCTCGAACCACTTTGGATTAGAAGCTACCCTCTTCCAACTCGAGAGGGATCTCTCGAAAAAAGTCACGAAATAAATTGAAGTAAGGGTGAAAACGGTGGGCAGATTTATGGGTAAATGATGATCTTGGATTTTTGGAGTTGGGGGTTAAACTAGGGAAATGGTCCATTGGGCATGGAGTCAAATGAAAACCGAGAAAAAGAGACAATAGCAGAGATCAAATAACTTACGGAAAATGAGGCAAAGTAAGTCTATCTTTCAGCGCTTTGATAAATCATGATGTGGTAGCGGAAAGAAAAAGGAAAGGCCAATGTAGAAAAGGATATATGCAGAACTCTGAAAATGTAGATTGGTCTTACATCGTTGATAGCTGGTGCAGAGGAAAGACAATAAACAATTACAGAAAACCCAAATCCTTTCATTATAGTAGTGGTCGTACTAAAGTATAACGAAGCCCATCGGTTAGAAGAAAACAAAATGTAATGCAGTCGTGATGGATTAAGGAAGACATAAAGATATGGTAAAGACAATTTCAACTGTGAGTAAGGAACATATAAATGCAGTCCAAACATATTTAACACAACTGAAAATAAGAAGCACATGATGAAAGAAATCGACTGTGATGAATCTCACAGTCGCAAGTAGAAAATCTTCTTTATTACTCCATTAATGGCTTACAAAATCTCAGCAATTACAATAGGAACCCTCTTCACAGAGGTTTTTCCCCCAGTGTTGTGCTCATGCGCCCCCCCCCTCTCTCTTTCTATTACATCCTTAGTCTTTTAAAATAAAACTCTAAAATAAATCCCTTCGTATTCTGGGAATATGAAATGATTCACCTTCTCCGGACTGCGCGACTACCGGATGGCTGCCAACTTCATTAAACACTTATCGCATGGGCCATAATAGTTCTGACATTCCCGAATCCCCACTGTTTCCTGCCCAGTGCCCTGGCTGCCATGGATGTTTCAGTGTTTCTAGGCAGGGATTGCAGATGACACCTCAGGGCATTTGCGGTCATGGAACGGCTCCAATTGCGCATCCAACAAAGCCAAATTCATTGTAGAAGTATTCCTCTATTGTTTTCAGATTCCTTGCGATTCTGATCTCTACTTCTTTCACCTATTTTTTCCATATTTTCTTTTGCCTGTATCTAAATCTCATTTTCACTCTGTTGATTACAACTACCTGATTCAGCTACTACAGATCTTTCTGTCTCCACTGAAATGATCTTGTCACTATAAGTTTGATCACGACCTACCTGCATCGACTACAGGCAACATGACTTCAATTCACTCCTCACAGTACGTTACTACAGTGGAGGAGGAGGAGCGATGACGTACCTCTGAAATGATTACAGACTTGTAATAGTTTTTGTACGCATCTTAGAAGATTCACAAATCCCATAAAAATAATTTATCGTGTTAAAAAAAAAACAGTTGTTGGTTGCTTGATGAGAGTCTACAGGAATATAGCACGAAATTTCCAATATCTCCAAGGACATTGGCAAGCCTTGATATCTTTCGATTTGAAGACTTGCGCATCATGGCAACCTTGGCCAGCTTCTCTATGGCCCTCCAGGCTGAAGTGGGAGTGAGCGGCTCATCGCTATCCATCTGTAGATGCATAATGATGTCTAGTATTGATGGCATTGTCGGCTCGTAATCTATCCTTCTGTAACCGTTGTTGGTTCTCTGACGCTCATGTTAATTACTACTAGTCGATCTAGGCTGTCGTTCGCAAGATATCCTGGTTGATATCTGCTCTCTCTCATACATGAAATTATGCCTCACTCTCGCCTGAATTTATGCAATCTCCACCTCCACAGCGCTTCTCAACTCGTCTCTGATTCGAGACACAGGAGAGCACTGTAGCAAGGCCTTGGCGTTGTAGAGGACCTGATGCGCGTCGTCCGTGTCGCCGGTGTCGGCTAGGGTTCGAGCCTTGGAGATGGCCCGCTCAGTGCGCCCTCTATTTTTGCGCTTCTCTACCTTGAGGTTGATGGATGTGGGATATCTGTGGACGCTGTCCGGCCGAGGGATGCTCAGAATCTGCTCCTTGGCATACATGGTTTTTTGTGAGACTAGGTCCTTGAAGGAGTATTTTACGCCGAGGATAGTCATGGGGTTTGGATATTTGACGGTCGGGATCTTTATCTCCACGATTATGTCTTTGTCTTCTTCAGCGTATATGTTTTGTAGTTCCATGCCTGGAGCTGATGAGCAAGAAAGCGTCAACTGCACGTCCTGCGCGACCACGCTGAGTAAGCCCCTGATGCACTCGACGAAGGCGTCTTGGACTGAGGATTTGTCTTTAATGAAGGAAAATGTACCACTGGATTCCTCTGAGATGGTGTGCGTCTTGGCTGTGTCATGGTCATTTCCAAAGCCGAAGGCATGCACAAGGATCTCAATGTGACCGTAGCGTGTGCTCTGTTTGATGGATCCGGGTAGGGTTTGTCGATTCTGTAGCGTGTTGATGATGTTCTTGTCTGTCATCAACACTAGACGTATAGAATCCTCTCGAAGAAACATTCACCACCAAATCGGAAATGTTGACTATACAGTGGCATTTGCTGAACATTCCTTTTATTCCAAAACACCGTGCACTCCCAGATTGGGTTATCAAACTCCATGACAGTAACTGGGAGATGCGTGTAATTCCTTTCATTAGATATTTTGTGTGGTGCTCACACTTTCAAATGAAGTGCCTCTAATATTGCCTTTAACAAACATACACTGTCCAACTCATTGCAAGAAATAACATCGTTGTGTTTGTGATAGCTCATATTTGGTAAACATATTAACTGGCATAGCCTGTTGCTCAAAATTTCTCTCCTTTCTTCTACATTGGTATAATGTTTCATGCCCCATTTTGTAACAAAATCAAATAGTGCATCTTCTGATTCAACTTTCAAGTATTCACTTGACAACACCGTCTTAATGGCTACCAAAGGAAGATTGGTTAGATCTTCTGCAAACTTTTCAATATCACCAAATTGTTGCAAAAGAAACTTCTTTGCCTTATCTATCAATGACTTCACAGAAACATTAGTAAGCAAATGTCAGGGGAGATATATGTAAACCAATGCAGTCTCCATTGACATTGGTGAATCCTACAAAGTAGTACTGCACCAGTCAACACATGATGTCACCATTAGCACTGCCAAAAGCTCCTTTGTAGAATGTGCACGAAGTGTTACGCTGTACATATACTGCAATAAATCCATGAATGTCGTTTCCTCCCAAGAACTTATCCGAAGAGTGATATTCTATTTCTTTGATTCCCTCATGCCATTGGAGAAAAGTTCGTAAAAGAATGCACTCTTTTGCACCAATATTTGAGTGATCCATCGTCGTAGAAGAACCAACATGGCTACTTGCAGTCTACATAGGATGTTTGCAATATGTTATCGAATCTAGCATGTCGTCATTGAACCCATCTCCTTGGGAATCTGGGAGGACCTGTATTTGCAGCAAGCGGTCTAAAAAATTACTGTCATTGAAGGCAAAGGAGAAGTCTGGTGCTTCCTTGGCAAAAAATTGTAAACGCACTTTCTTCAAACGGTTGAAATATGGAACGAACCACCAAACTTCCTGCCTAGTTTTTCTATTAGGACATATACACCTTGATTGTAAAGTGTATCAAAGAGAACAAGAACAAGTTTCTCTCCTTCTTGAAGGACCATCTTTTGAAATGATTGGAAGGTGAAGACCAAACAAGTGTACAACAATTGTTTGTCAAAATAACAGGGCTATCTCTTCCTTTCCTATTCCATTTACAATCATAATGTAGTTCGTTGTACACCGAACAAAGGTTGTTATTGCCTCTATATTGACACGTAGTCCCAGAAGAAGTAAATTTTGAGCAAGAATGTACAGGGGATCGGCCAAAAGTCCTAGAAAGCATGCAGCCCCTTACATCACTGCGCAGGCAGGAACGACGAATACCTTCTCGACTAATAAACAAAATGGTAGTGACTAGCAGATGAAATTGAATTGCATAAAGAGAAAAATCTTTCTTCCGCAAGCTTTCGAGCAATCAATAAATTTAAAACAAATGAAAATGTGTGAGATATCACATGTGACACTTGGGCAAAACAATCAATTTTGATATATGTTACAACACAATGCACCTTTTCTTTCCTGTCCATTTCAGCTGTTGCACCACCTATTTACTTACTCACATACATTACTTCACCTCAGCAACAATAACCACATCTCTTCTCAGTACCGTGTACTTATAGCTTTTGTGCACCTTGTGCATGCAATGCATGCAATACCTCTACATACTCAAACCACACCAATATCCTCCACCTCTTGAGTGCTTTGCCTAATCATCGCAACTCTTCAGCTTCTCTGGTGGTTCCCACCACGTGTCCAGCATCACTGGGTGTTATGCTGATATTTCTCAGCCTCTCTGGCAGTTGAGACTCCTTGTATTCTCTGGCATAGTCAAGTTTATGCCTTATGTTTCAGTTACATACTTCAATTCTCATCCACGTGTCAGTCCCCTCTAAGAATCGTCTTCATTCACTAGAAGAATCTTGGAGACCCTTTGGGTCCTCTGGCGATCACACAGAGATCTCTTCGAATATTCTGGCAGAAGCCATCAATGGTTTCTAGTAGTTACACTATGAAGAGAAACATTATCCCTCCGATCATACTCAAATTCATCTTCACCGTTGGATTGGCTCCATAAGATCTTGCATTCATTTTGGCATTTCAGCATTCGTGTGACCAAGTGTCTCGACACTCATAGTCGCGATCCCCGAAACTCCGAAAAGGAGCTTGTCTGCACTATCTCCTTCCCCCATCTTCCATCGATGTGACCACAGGCTACATCCATATCACCTTTTCGATATTTTCGTGAACTTATGACCTTCATCGACCCTGATTGATGGTCCACAATCTCGATGAATTGACGGTCCAAGTCTCATCGTGAATTCTCACCTCATTGTTCCTTAGATGGAGGTTCTCATCACTCCAAGTCGCGATAGGTGAGACTCCGAGAGGGAGCTTAGATCAATGGTCCATAATCTTGGTGTATTGACGGTCCAGATCAGATCTTGAATCAACGGCTCTGATCATATCGTGATTTCGACATTCTTATTGTAAAGTGTTTCGACACTCCAACTTCTGGTATCCGAAACCCCAAAATGGGGTTGGATCAATGGTCCACATCAAACCTTGATCTAACGGCTCAGATCATTTTGCAATTTCAACATTGTTGTGGTATTGTTTCTTGACTCTCCAAATCACAATTTGAGAAACCCCGAATTGGAGTCTTTGACATGCTCTGATCTTCTACCACACGTCCCTCTTGGATCAACGGTCAAGATCTTATCGTGATTTTTCATATCGCGATTTCGACATTCCTGTGGTATTGTTTCTTGACTCTCCAAGTTTCGATTCATGAAACCCCGAAGTGATGTAAACTTGTTGACGTCACACGTGGATTGACACGTGTCGAATAACTGCCACGTGTCACTCTGATTCATGACTTACATGTGCCTAAAATGTCGAATCATCTAGACACTTGTCATTGCCTGGTTGTGCCACGTGTTCTTAGCTGACATGGTTTGCTAACGTGTTTGTTTCAGGATTTAGCATTTCGCGATTTCAGGACTCATGTTGTAAATAACCTTGACATTTCCATCTCCCGATATCCGAAATCCCGATAGCCAAAACTCCGAAATGGAGTTGGATCACCGCTTCGATCTTGCACTTTAAAGAATGTGCAGGTTCTTCCCGATCCAATGATGGTCGGAACTTATGCTCAGATCTGACGTCTGAGATCTGTCCTCCTCTTCTGTGCATTCTTCTTGTCTACAATCTGATCTGATGGTCGTCCTTCTTTCAGGAATTTAAATGGGATCCAATGATCACTGATGCTTCTCCTCCCGAGCTTAGGCACTACGATTGACTCTATGCTAATTACTCCTGATCTTACTTTGTTCCCATTTTTCATCGATGCTTACTCTGATCTTGTCATCAATGACCTGCCTACAATCCTTTGCATGTTTGTTGCCATCTTTGTTGCTGTACTTGCCATCAATGACAAGCATACACTGTCTATAAAACATGCCAACAGAGAGGTCAGCCATAGAGACCCTGGATGTGGTTGTGATCTTTCACTTATTCTGAGAGAGAATCATGAAGAAGACAAACTTCCCCGTCTGAGAGATGACCTTCCTACATTGCTTAGCAGAGATCAAGGAAATAGCACTAGGTGGGACTTCCTCAGGTATCCTGTACAATTTCCTGTTCAAAGTAATAATAACACTACGAGGCCTAGACTCATATACAAAATGACATTTCCATAAATAAGGTTGGCCCAAAAGAACATCACAAACTTCGAGAGGAGAAACATCACACAATACCTTGTCTTTGAAGGGCTTGATGTCGTACGACAGTCAGCACTGTTGACTGATGCGGAGATCGCTTCCTTGGTGGAGCCATCCAATGGTGTACGGTTGTGGTTGCGGAAATGTTGGCAGGGCCAGCTACTTGATGACCTCTGATGAGATGAGGTTCTTCTGGCTACCGCTATCAACGATGAAGTGCAGTAGGGTGCCTTTTACCCACATCTGTGAATGGAAGAGGCACTCTCCTTCTTCTGGCTTGTCTGGTTCACCAAGTTGGAGCTTGGTGGTAGCAATGGTGGCATTGGGTTCCACATCAATGATCTATCTTCCCTTTTCTGGTTCTAGCTCAGAGTCATAATCTACATCTAATTCAGAGGCTTTCACTTCAACCACCAGTGATAACTTTGAGCGACAGTCAGCAGTGTTATGCCAAGGGATCTTATGGAAGTTGCACCACTTCCCAGTATCTTTCTTTGTCTTTCCGATGTCCTTCTTTACTTGCGGCTTGGACTGGTTTTCCTAATACTATCAATCTTTGCTCTGTCCTTTGTTCGATGGGTTGGGGATGCCCTTTCCTGGATTTTGTTGTGAGGGGTTCCCAGGCCCAAATTTTCGCGTCTTTTGTTTGAGCTTCTGCTCAATGTTGACGGCATATTGGTAGGCCGCACCCAAGGATGAGATGTCCATAAATTCCATTTCAGTCTGGATGTATCTATGCAGAGCACCATGATACTTGAGAACCATATGTCACTCTGAATCTTTGATACCCAACTAGGTGTGCAAGGTATGGAAGATATTTGTGAAATCTGGCACTGCTTGGTCTCTTTCTTGCTGCAATGTGGTCCATTTGGTATACAGGTCGGCATAACTTCCGAAAGAGTAGTATTGTTCTTTAATAGCATCCCTGAAGGATTCCCAAGTGGCCGTGACTGAAAATAGTGAGGTTTCCTCTATTTCCTTTTCCTCACAGAAAGTTTCCCACCAATGTTTGACATGGGGAATGGCTTTGAGGAGCTCAAAAGTAATCTTTTCTTTATTCGAAAAGTTATGGACAAAAAAATACCCTTCTAGTAGATTCAACCACTTGTCTACAGCATCTGTGTCTATCTTACCTTCAAATATAGGAATATCGAATTTTATTTGTACCTTGAAGGGGGCGGCGCCTCCGTTCGAAGAAGATTTGTCGCGTGTTGGTAGACGCCGAAGGATTTGCGTGAAACTATCCATCATCACGTTCCTCTGTTACGTGAGGGCTTCCTCAATCAGTATTTTGAAAGGATCTCTTGTCCCATCATCTTTCTTTTCTCTTACCATGGGAGGTCGCTTGGGCATGTGAGAGCTTATTTCCTCAAGAGAAATAAGGTCGAGACCCAACTCTTTGTACTCCGACCTTCGTTGGGGACATGCATTAAGATGACAAGGAGAAGACTTCTCTGATACCACTGATCCAGATTTTGTGAGCATAATTAAATGAATAAAGATTATTACCAGGTGCTTAACACAAAATAATAGAGATACAGTAAAACCGGTTTTCTATTCAATAACGAAATAAGCTGAAACTATAAAATGCAACGGAAACAAGCTTGCTGGAATGGTGGCGGCTTATCTCTGAGAAGAGATGTGACGGAAACACGCATTTGCAAGAAAAAGGTTACAATGAGGCTCTGAAGACCTTTTTACAATAACAAAGGATTCCAAAAACCCTAGACATCCA
>CBVK0100138533.1:0-16676 GCA_900067695.1 Picea abies | reverse complement strand
TAGACATCCAAAAACCTAACCCTAGGAGATGAAGCGCCAAAAGTCATGTGGGCCCCATTTGGGTAAGTTAGTACATCAACTTCTCGGGGTCGTAACTTTTGCATACGATCTCCGTTTTAGGCATGTGATAGCCCGTTGGAAAGGTATCGTCGAGGAGATTCATTTTGGGGGCTCAATCATTCCTCCAGATATCATTGAGGAGATTGATCCTGAAAAACCTTCATTTAGGCCCTCAAAATGGCCCCAGAAGTTAAAACTGCTAAAAATAGTAAATTGCCAAAATTGTCAGAAAATTGTTTTTGATCCAGCTGGAAAAGGTGGGTGGCCACCAATATCCATATAGATCATAGCTCATCACTCTCACTTGACCATTGATGGTGACCACAACCTACACCAAAAGGTTGTTTTCACATTTCAACATTTCGGAGTTCGAGACTTCGTGATGGTGGATTTTCTGCTTGCTATGTAAAAACCCCGAAATAGAAAGTTTTGATGTGATGTAAAATTGCTAACGTCACATGTGGATTGACAAGTGTCGAATAGCTTCCATGTGTAACTCTGATTCGTGACTTACATGTGCCTAAAATGTTGAATCATCTTGACACTTATCATTACTTGATTGTGTCACGTGTCCTTAGCTGACGTGGTTTGTTGATGTGTCTGTTTTGGGATTTCGAGGTTTGCTACTTCAAAGGTTAAAGTTCCTTTGATCTTTGGTTTCCTGGTCTGCGAAAATCTGAAATGGAGTCTTTGACATGCTCTAATTTTTCGCATTTCACGATTTCATCATTCTTGTCATGAGTGTCCTTGACACCTCCAACTCCCGGTATCCGAAACTCCGAAATGGAGATTAAGTCATGGTTTCACATTTCGCTATTTTCTGTCGTGAGTTGCTTCCTTGACTCCTGGAGTTTACGCTTTTGATCTTTCCATGCAATCATCGTTGCGTTTCTGGTCTTTCCACTTTCTCTTGTTCGTCATCATTGGGCTGAGCTTGCCATCAATGACAAACAAATACTTTTCCTTCTATCTTCCTGTAATAAATATGCCAAAATATTCTACCTACACTCTTTATTCGGTTTGTGGTGTTGATGTCTCTATGCTCCTATCTATGCTACTATTGTTTCCTCTCTTTTTGCAGTGTGTCTCTGTGATGTGTTGCATGGTCGAAGTCCTCTGCTAGACAATCCTAGACCATTTTAGAGATCATGTCACCATCATCCTCCATAATCGTGTATTCTGACGATGCCCATTGTACCTTTGACTTCTTGCGTGCTCCTCCTTCCTGCATGGTTGGTCTCTTATTTCCCTCTGGTTCCTGTGTGTTGATATTTGAGGTGGTCTGTTGAGCTCCCTCAGTCTGTTTATGTTGTTCCTTAGTTGACTCTGTATTCTCCTTCTTCCTCTTCTGGGTTCCTATATTCTTTGGTGCTTCATCTATCTGTGTCAGCTTGCCTTGGCCCGTTCTTGGTCATTTGGGCACTTGGATTTCCAGAAGTTTTGTTTCCCCTTGCTCTGCCTCTCCTTCTGCTGTGAATTCAGACACTTCCTCTATGATGGATGGAATATTCCATTCGTCGGGCCATTCGTTGATGACCATATTGATATCACCCTTTGTAATGTAGTAGCGCATCTATAGACATTTTTTAGATAGATCATTCCTTGCCTATATCCACATTGCTTGTCATGTGGCCTAGAAATTGGTGATGTTCCCATATCATGCGACAACCTCAGGTGTTATTCTCCACAATCAACTGATGGATTCCTGTATGTCTTGTAGGTATGCTTCAAATATGATCCCATTCTCCCTCTTATTCTTGTCATTTGGCCCTGCTTTGAGCAATAGGTACCTTTCTCCCACTGGCTATGGTCTGGTACAAAAAACTACATAGCCTGGTTCTCACGATCCCATGAAGGCTATTAAAATAATTAGCCATGAGTACTGGAAATCTATGCCTAGGTCATGCACATCCTTGCAGTCCTCTAGGAATAAATTTAGTAAGTATGGTACCCAGCTCATTGAGGTGCCTTTTGTGCATTGGGCTACAACTGCAATGACTCCAGCTAGTACTTCCTCCCTGCATCATTTTCTTAGTAACTTGCAAGCTAATTTTTTGTGCCCAATTGTGTGGCTGCATTGTTGATCCATTTGATGATGATGCCTCTTGTCCCCCTGGTGATGCCATACTTCTTCTTCATTTCTTCTGCCAACACTTGGATTTGCCATCCAGAACCAACATGGGATCCATACCCTGAATTGGTATGCATGTTATTTGCGCAATAAGATTAATAGTTATGGGGACGGGTTTGTCTAGCCATACGTCCCCTCCATGTGCGACTGCTAATAGTTTCTTGATGCATGTTTTTGAATTCTGGACTCTGCCAAAATGTGGTAGGTTCAACATACCTAAGATTCTTGTTTTCTCCAGCCCAGGTGCCCACTGGTATGGCTGGTTAATCGGTTCTCCAAGTTGAGTTGTGCCTATGGTTTGTATAAAGACCCTCTGTGCAAGTTTCGAGAACTTGACTTCGTCTACTACATCATGGTCTGAGTATTTGAGCTTCTCAACGTGACCAAGTAGCTTTGGTCCTACCTGTACCCCAGTTGGTATGTGTGGTAGAACAATTTCTGCAGCAGGTTTCTTGCAGAGTGAACTTGGTATCTGTATCTTGTCCTTCGACTACGGTGGCTGGCTCAAAGTTCCAGCGACTTCCAGTTGTCCATCTATATGCCATTCTGACCAATCCGAGACATATTCTACAGTCTCCCCTGCTTGGTGTTCTGATATGGTCGTTTGAGACTCATCTAGCTCCATTGTTGTTGTCAAATTCAGCATCGTGCCATTAGCTTTCGGTGTTTCTTTTGTATTCTCTGGTTTCACCTCCTTCTGGGTTTCTACTTCCTAGTTTTGTGGTTCCTACGCCACTATGGGCATGTCTACATTCGTGGCCTCTAATGGTGGTTGTTGTATTTATTCCAGTATCAGTGTGGGTTGTACTGGTATCCTCTCTGGGGATGGGATTTCACCGATATTGATGACCTCCGGTGGTTGTTGTTCACCTTCTTCATCCTGTCCTCATGACCTGGTTTGAACTCTAGTTTTTCTAGTGGTCTGGATCACTTCTGCTTGCTTGGGTGGTGCCATCGTGGTGAGTATCAAATGGTTGCTGGACTCAAATGGTTTTTGTGGTCTACATAAACTCTCTTTGTTTTCTTTCACCTCTGTCGTTCTCTGTCTTCTCTATCTTCATGAATAGACTATGGGATCCCATGTCCGTGTGTTGTATGGCTTACCCATGAATCTTGTCGAGTACTCTTTATTGGTTATGGGTTAAATGAACCTTAATTATGGATTCAATGTATCTTCGGCAGTTTCATACTTACCATTACTCCTATTTTCCCATGCTCTATTGGTGCGATTAATGTGTCATCCCATCGGTCCTTGCCTCTCTTTAATTTCGCCTAGTTTCGTCCTGTCATGTTTCTTTTATCGAATTTATTTTTCCCACTTATTTCCCTTTGTATGTAACCATTGTTCTTTCCTTTGTTGAATTCATGTTTCTAACTTCATGTGTCCTTTCTATCTCTGGCATATTGCAACCTTTTTAGTTTTGTTTCCTCTTTTTTTTTTTTTTTTTTTGTTTCCTCTTTTTTTTTTTTTTTTTTACTGCGTGGTGGGTGGTTGACTGTCCTTTTACAGCTTCAGTTGGCTCTCGTTGATCATTCCTATGAGTTTTTCACTTTCTAAATCTCATAAATATACAACACCTCCTTCTATGACAGATATTACTTTGTATGGTCCTAACCAATGCATTCTAAGCTTTCCTGGGTGATGTAACGATTTGTTGTCATACATTAATACTAGATCTCCTTCCTAGAACATTTTCTTCTTGATGTGTCTATCATGCTAAGCTTTGTCTCTTGTTTTCTTCACTTGTTGATGGAATCCTGCCAAGATTCAGTCTTCCTTCATTTTCAATAACTGATTCAGTATCTCTTGTACTATGCCTCATTCTATCATTTGTGTGATAGCTGATACGTGCAAGATGGGTACTAAAAATTCTAATGGTACTACTGCTTCTTGGCCATAAACCAATTTAAATGGTGTGTTCCCTGTCAAATTTTTGCATGTAATCCTATATCCCCATAATACTGCCAATCCATACTCCATAATCTTGTTGAAGGCTGCCACTATGCCATTTTCCTGTGGATGATACGGTGTGCTCTTTTGATGATGGACTTCAAATTATTCATTCATCGTGTGGGTGGTGTTGTTTATGAAGTGTGTTCCTTGGTCTCTCATCAAAACTCTTGGGCACCCAAATCAAGCGATTACTTGTTCGGAAAAAAATTGTGTTGTTGTTTCTGCACTGTAATCTTTTACTGGTGCGACTTCCGCCCATCTTGTTAAATATTCTGTCACAGTGATAATGTACCTAGCCCTTGTTCTTTTTGTCGGTGGGTTTATTGGTCCCACAAAGTCTATTTTCCACTTTTCAAATGCCTGTAATGTTACTTGTGGTCATAATGGAATCTTGTCCCTTCTGTTGGGTTTGCCTACCCTTTAATAAACATCGCATATTTGACAGTACTTTTTCGAGTCTCTATGAATTCTTGGCCACCATAGTCCTATGCACAATACCTTATGTGTGGTAGCTTTACCCACATAATTCCCTCCTGATATTCTCTCGTGGGCTTCTGCTAAGAATATTGGTATTTCGTGCTCTAACATGTGTATTTTCTCAAGATGCTATCTGCGCCCATTTTATATAACTGTCCGATAGTCAGTTGATAGTCGGCAATGTGGACTACCAGGTTCTTCTTCTACGCAGTGCTATAGTCTTGCGGCGTAGTCCCTATACTCAAGTACTGAATGATATCTACGAAGTATTCATCAGAAATATTTATTGAGAATAATTGTGCATATGGAAAGTTGTATTCTAAATTCGTAGGTTCTTCTCCATTTGTGACCCTCGACAGGTGGTCAGGTCCTGCATTCAATTTCCCTAGTTTAACTATTACTTCAAAGTTGAATTCTTGGAACAATAGTAACCATCGACAAATTCTCCCCCTCAAACACTGGCTTGTTGACGAGGTATTTCAGGGCTGAGTGATCTGTGAACATTTTAAAATGCTTTCCCAATAAGTAATGTATGAATTTTTGTAGTTCATAGACCATGGCTAGGCCTTCTCTTTCTGTCATGTTATAGTTATGTTCAGAGTTTGATAACTTTCTTCTTGCGAATGTTATTGGGTTATCCAAGTCTCCTGTTCTTGGTTGCACCAAGATAGCTCTGAGTGCTATCATTGATGCATCTACATCCACGTGGAATGTCTTTTCCTAGTCTGGAAATACTAATATCGGCATGGTAACAATCTTTTCCTTCAAGGTATCTAGACCATGTTGACACTCGTCATTCCACTGAAACTTCTTATCCTTCCTTAATGGATTTTCCATTGGTGTTGTGATCCATGCATATCCTTTGATGAATTTCTTGTAATATCCTGGGTGTCCTAACGTTGCTCTTAGTTGACGGACTATTTTTGGTGATGGCAAGTTAACAATAACTATGATATTTGACAAATCTACCAATAAACCATTTTTGCATACTATGTGGCCCAATAGTATCCCAAACGGTGCTCCAAATATGCATTTGTTGATATTCAATGATATCTGGCACTTTCTTCATCTTTCTAACATCAGCCATAAAACTTCCACAAGGTTTTTCAGCAGGTTGTAGACTGTCCAATCATCCAAGTATACTTCAAGAAATTGATGGATGAATTCCATAAACATAGTAATGACTACTCTAGAGAATATTGCTGGTTCATTCTTCAATCTTAATGGCATGAATTTGTACTAATAAGATCCCCATTCTATCGCAGATGTGGTATTTTTTCTATCCTCTTGTGTTATCTTAATCTGGTGGTAGCCCGAGAATCCATCAATGAAAGAGTAAGCTCTATGTCCTCCCACGTTCTCTAACACTTCATTTGTGAACGGTGTAGGTAACAGGTCGTGTAGGCATGCATCGTTCAATTTCCTCAAGTCGAATCATATCCTGATACCTCTTCCTTGTTTCTTGTCATGTACTACCATCGGGCTTATCCATTATGACTCCTCAACTAGTTCTATGATGTCAACTTCAAGCATCCTATCAATCTCATATTTAACTTTATGTTTATATATGGGGTTCAGTCTGTACGGTCGTTGTCTAATAGGTATCACTTTAGGTATGAGTGGTATCTTCATTTCTCCTAGTTCTCTGGCTATACCCTTCATCTCTATGAATGTTGTGGGAAAGAGGTCACGGTATTCACGTAACAACTCTGTGATACTTTCTACTTTGTTCTCATCCCAGTAATCTCCAATGCTATCCATTTTGGGCCACTCTGTTGTCCTAATGTTAACTTTATTTACCTTGACTGGCACGGAAATGAATTATGATTCGATAGTTGGGCCCTTCACGTCTCTTTCACATTCTATTTCTTTGATCTGAATATCGTATGGATCATCTTCATCTGCTGCTTCCTCCTGTACATGGTAACATGCTAACAGTTCCTTGTCTGTCTGTTTATTCTATTGTTTCTCTTCGGTGATAAATTCTATTTCTGGTTCTTTTAGGAATATTAGTCCTTTGATCCATTTAAGGGCTGCATCTATGTTGGGGTTCTCATGCTCAAATGAGAAAGTGACTGTAAAATTATGTCGCAATGTCATCCATGTCGTAGTTCCTTTGCATAATTCCTGGTCCGTATACGAATTCGTTGGTATGCCCTCTAGAGTATGTATGAAGTGATGAGGCCATTCCTCTTGTGGTGTCATTTTCCACAGTGTTCTACATGCCTCCAAGTGTTCAACTGGTGCTCCGTGTCCTTCATATTTCTGTTGTTTGTTGTTTTTCTGTTCTTCGCTAAGCCTTATGTGCAGTAACTGCTTACATTGGTACTAGTCTATGATTGTCTCTTTGTGTGTGCTCCACCATCTCACATGTGTGGCCTTTAGTGCTAAGTCAAGTGCTAGAAGTCTCTGGTTCTATAAAACTACGTCTTCGTACTATGTCAAGAATGTTTCCAAATCATTTACTCCATTTATTCCAAATCATTTGCCTATCCATCTTACTGCGCTGTCTATTCTTGCACATCTTCGTGTGGATACTTTGTGTAGCCTCTACTAGTAGTTCTCTAAACTGGTCTCTGATTCTATTGTGAATGAAGTAATGCTCCACCGATTGAGTACCCCATTTGTAGTTGGGTTTATGTAATCCTCACCATGCACAGTTGTTCTGTACAACTTGCCAAGTTCCTCTAAATTTAGGCAAGTAGCTTCTACAAACCTCTCCCCTTCTGATGGGTCTAATGGCGTGATGACCCTATATTCCCCCGACTCAAATGTCATTTTCCTGGTCTTCAAATTGATAATGGCCCATTTTTCAAACGCCCAATTCAGACCAACAAATGTTGGGTAATGTGTTGTGTCGTCCACTATTTCAATGACTTTGAAATCTTTTTTAGTGTGCATTCCATCAAGATCTATTGTTACTCCTTTCATTCTACCTATTGGTAGGACTTTGTGTTAGTTTGCTAGTTTCAATTGAATAGGTGAGTATCCTAATGTGGGCTCTCCCATGCATTCCCATGTCTTCTTTGGTAATATGTTCACTTTGGATCCTAGATCCATTATAATGTCTCCCATATTTAAATCCCCAATGTTAGCATTCAGACTCAATTCCCTACTTGTTCTTCTTTTTGTGTGTAGGTGATTAACTATTTTAGGTTCTAGCTTTCCTTCCATCTCGCCACTACACTTTTCTAGGATGTTTTGCAATATTTTCATAGATGATGGATCACTTAATACTTTTACACATGATTTCAAAAGGCCTTTGATTGTACTTACTTGCCCCGTGGGATGAATTTCGTTGGTATAATCCAATGATGGAGGCATCTCATATTCCGGTGCTTCCTTGTGTGGCTCCGCAGTTGAAGTCAATGTTGTGTCCTCCTTCTAAAATTCTTGTATGGCCTCCTTAAAGGTCTCCTTTTCCTTTTGTGCATCAAACTTCTTTCTTGGTTTAGTGTTCTTCTTTACCCATTGGTTATGCACTGGTTCCTGTCGAACTGCGTCAATGCCTGTTTTATCTCCTCCGCGAGTAACTATGTTGATATTCCATCCTTCATCCCTTGCTTCGGCTGAAATCCACTGAACATTCTGATTGTTCTGGTTCCTCTTTTCTTGAATATTCACTAGTAGTGTCGGACATTCCTCTGTATCATGGTCCGATGCGCGACAATACATACAAGTTGCTGGTGGAAGAGAGCATTCCCTTGCATAAAGTCATGGTTGCTGACAATTGTGACATGTGACTGGTCCTCTACCTCATCTAAAACCTCCTCTGGCTCATCCTCCTCCTCTGTATCTTGCTCGATCGCCTCTCGGTGCGTTATACTGAGGCACCTTATTATACTGCATGGTATTTTACTGAGGTTGTGTCGGGTTGTATTACGTCTGTGCATTATTTTATGGTTGTTGTGCAATATTATATTGTTGTTGTGCAATGTTGTATGGCACTAGGGCTTGATTGAATTGTGGTGTTGCTTTCTCAATCATCATTTTGGCCTGTACCCTATATGCATCTAATGTCCTTTCTCACATCAACTCCATAGTTCTGCAGTCTTTATCGCCATGGCCCACTAACTTGCAAAAGGTGCAATATGAAGTCTTTTGAACTGTCTGGTATTTTTGTAGCATTATGTAGTGATAAGGGTCATGACCCAGTTTCTTGCATATTTCACACCATAATCCTCCCTTTGGTAATGGATTTGACATTCTTGCTGCCATGTACTATGTGAACATTGGACATTCGTTCTTGTGGTGTCCTTCCTTCCTGCACATGGTACACCAAACAACTTCTTGTTTTTCCTTGTTCTTATTTTGGTTCAGCTGGAACGTGAGATTATTCAAATCCTCCTTTAGTTCTTCGATAGTTGGGTCTGTCTGTAGAAACTAGTTTTCTTCCAGTTGCAAGGCTGCCTTTAGAGTCTCTTCCTACATTTGAAATTTGTGTTGTCGTAAAGGGTATTTTAAGTGTGGGAGTAGTGAATTGACAAATAGGTGTAGATGTTGCATATCGGTCATGAGGTATTTTAACTTTCCCTTTAGTCGCTTGAATCTCTGGTCAATATCCCATAGAGACGCTCCTGGTTTCTGTCTTATTTCAATCATATCGTTCATGTACTGATCCTCTGAACTTAGCTTCTAGAAATCATTAATCAGTAACTTTTTAATTTATGCCAGTGTCTTGGTCATCCCGGGGGCATTGTTTGTGTCTAGACTCATGTACCGGTCTAGTGCACCATCTCTTATCATAATAGCTAGCTACGCAAGTTTGGTTTCTTCATCATTGATCTGTTTTTCTTCCCATATCTTTGCACAAATGAACAAGTGCTTCTCAAGGTCTTCTGTTGATTCTCCCTAAAATTTTGGTAACCTGATGGTAGGATCATGTCCTTCCATTCTGAATATTGAAATACTACCTCCTCCGCGCACTTGACTAGTGTTTCTTGAACTAGCTCCTCGAGTTGTTGTTCCTTGTGTAGACGTACTTCCTTCTATCAGACTTCCTCCAAACTGCGGTTGTCTAAATGGTGGTGTTCTCTTTGGTGTATTAGTCACACATGGATTTATGGATTCCACATTGACATTAATATGGATAGGATGGTTTCCTTCTCCTCTCATTCTTGGACCTCTCATTTTCCTCTCATATGTTGCACACATGATTTCCTCAATCTGCTCCACAGCCCAGAGATCCTCTACCTCTTCCTCATCACATGCCAAGCCTTCCATCACTGCTATAGATCTCTTCTTGGTGTTCACCTTGTATTGGTAGGGTTCTCTACTACGCGTCTTTCTCATTGACACCAAGATCCACTTGATCTAGTCATCGTCCATCATGATCAGGTCCAAGGGTTCCTCCTCCTTCTTGACTTTATCCTTCCCTCCTTCCATTTATCCTCACTCTGTCAGTGCTTCCCCGCTTCCCCCATGCATGTAGGGAAGTTTAGCTATCTAATTCCATTGTCATTACCCATTTGTTATATAACAGTATATTAATAGAAGTATACAAGGATTGAATGTACCTTTTGTTAGTCTCTAATTTTGTTTTTGATTTAGTGAGACACCCTAAGCCTAAACCCTTCCTACCTACACTTCATTATCTTCTTTCATTTGATTTTAATCATTATTTTCAGCTTGTTATGGTTTGCATTTTAGTTTTCTTGATAATTTCTTTAAGTTTGGAGTTTTAAGACATGGTTTAGAATGATGTGTCACTTCATATGCCTGTTTGAACTTTACAAATTCAAATTATGCTAAGTCATTAATAGCGCTACTGGAATAGCATTATTCCCGCAGCGCAAATATAATCATGCCTTAATATGCGCCCACCACCCAGATTTCGTTATGATTACACAGATCATGGACTAAGAGTTCACATGTATCCCACGATGGCTCTCGAATCATTTTATGATTCAAACCATTACATGATCGAATTGCTCTGTACCTGCAAAGGAATCATTTCAAATTGTTCAATTCCCAAAGATAATTATCTAAACCCGCCACTTGTCATTTTGATTATGTTGAATTATAAGCACAGGTATTTTTCTCAAAAGAACTATTATATTTTAACAGTTGAAGTTTGTAATTTTATAATCTTATCAGTGCCTATAGTAGCATCATGTTTCATGGCACCTAAGAGAAGTGGGCAAGTGGTCAAATTGGAACCTGAGGGCGCCAAGCTTCGCGAGGCATATCTGCATATGGCGCAGAGATTTAGAGATGTTGATTGGCTTGAATTCCTCACTACCTTCCAAGATCACAACGAACAGGTCTCTTTGGTGTTTGCAGAGAACTTTGATGGTTACAAAGTGGATATTGGGAAATTGTTATTGCTGGTGATAGAAAAAACAATTGCCAATGCTTGCAGGTTGGTGGTCGAAAGAGAATGATGGTGGAAGAAAGAGCATGTAGTTACAGAATTCATCAATCAATTTTTTCTGCCAGACAAGCAAAACCCAGATTGGAGAAAAGGAATCCCTCGCATTTGGATCAGACAGGAATGGCACACTACTCTAATCGTTATCCACAGATATATCACCCGTGAAGGCATATTCTCATTGATTTATATCTATCACATTAGGTTATTAATGCATATAAATGGTGTATATCCTTTAAATTTGCCTTATTTTCTCCTCAAAAGCCTGGAAAAAATGTCAAAAAGAGTGCAGTCACACTCCTCCAATGCAAAGAGTAGCATGTTTCATCAGGTCTTAATTAAGACTCTAGTAGTGTCTGCTCTGAGAGAAATACAGAAACCCTGGAGCTAGCTCATGCAATCCCTAAATCCTGACCCATAGTCCAGCAAACAAAAGAAAGGAAAAAGGAAAAGGGATGTTACAAAGGAGCCAAGCATTCTAGTTGATGAAACCCCTGTTAAAAAATAATTTCCTACCATCAGGGTAATGAGGACCAACAGAGGTAAGAGACCCAAATGGGAAATAGAAAATGAAATGCTTCCTGAGGCATATTTAAAAACAAAAGAAGACTTTGATAAAGATTATAATGTTACACTCTCAGCCAAACATAAAGCACCAACAACCAGTAAGAAGAATGCTACAGTTAAAAGGAAAAAGAAAAAATGTTTGCATGTCCCTCAAGACCCTAGGAGGAACTCTACAAGAGTCACCAACAAGTACAGGCTAAGGCCCAAATCCATGTTCGATTCCTCAATCAAAAGAGGATGTCATAGTGATAGAAGACCATTCTGAAGATGCTAAAGAAAATATCAAACGAAAGACAAGAAATTCCCCAGTACATAAAGAACCAACAAAAGAAGGTAAGTAAATTGTTCCATTCTCTACAGAACCTGTAACAAGAACTGCTACCAAATTGTCAAGAGCTAAAGAATCTGCCAAATGTATAAGTAGGGTTCCTAAAACTAAAGGAAGTAATCTTGTAGATTCAGACCATATATTAGACATGCCTGAATCCATGGACTCAGCCAGTTCAGATGAAGAGAACAGCTCAGGATTGGTTTCAAAGTACCAAATTAAGATGAAATAACCTCAGGTTGCCATCGATTTGAATGAGCCTGCACTTGTTGAAGAGTTCCCCAAGTTCAGGGGTAAAGTCAGAACTGATAAAGAAAAGATCAGAGAGACCCAGAAGACAGTGGAACAGTTTAATAAAGAGAAGGCTCGTGTAGAGCTATGGAGTGCTAAGCAGCAAGAAAATATGAACACAACAGAAAGAAGAAAAAACAGAAATCAAATACAGGAAATACTTTGTTTTTCCTGTTTTAGTCCTTATATTCAAAAGACGTTTCTGAAACTATGGAGATGAATTTGCTAAAAAAAAAGTGGTTTTTGTTGGAAACATTCCCCTTCACAAAAACCTCTCTTCCTTTTTACACATCTATCACATTTTAAGAGATTCATATATATCTCTAAGGCCTAATTTTATGATAAAGCTACAGGAAATACTCTGTTTTTTTTACCTGTTTTAGTCTTTTTCTTCAAGAGAGGTTGGAGAACATTTGGAGAGGAATTTGTTGAAACCAAAACAATTTTTTGTTGGAAACATTCCCCTTCACAAAAACCTCTTTGGGTTTTTACACAACAATCACATTTTGAGAGATTCCAATTGATCTTTGAGGCCTATTTTTCTGCAATTTCATCATAAATAATTTCCTGTTTTAGTGAGTAATTTTGGGAGAGGTTGTAGAATAGCTAGTGATGAATTTTTGGAAACCAAAAGAGGTTTTTGTTGGGAACGAGTCCCTTCAAAACAAAATCTCTCATTTTTTACACAGCTATCACCGTTTGAGAGATACGAAGAGATTGTTGGACCCTGTTTTTCAGGAATTTGCCAGATTTATTTTCCTAAACAATCTCATGGACAACAGTTGACAAGCCACCTCATCAATTAGAATTGGAGATCATATTGGATATTCTCCTTGATTATTTGAAACAAGAAACTAAATATAGATGAGGAGGTTTTCAGATCCATAGATTTTGGATCTTGATTATTATGTATTGTTTCTATATAAACTCAGTAGAGGGAGAAGTTAAAGGTTGAAAAATTGGAGATCCAAAGGACTTATGTTGAAATTCCTTGTAAGGCAATACTATTCTATTTGACACTTAATAGCAAAGGCATATGGATGGTTAGACACTCTTTTCTATTTTGTTTTATTTCTTCATACTTGAATTCATTATTCAGATTACAATGCATTTGTTTCTTGATTGTTAATTAATACAATGAAGAATTTACTATGGAAATTATTTTCAAGTTTTGATTTCAAGCTAATGGTCTTGTTTCTTTATGATATTTTGAGACAAGAATTTCTGTGAAGTTGACAAATTGAAGTCTTCATCCTCTCTTTTTCTTGTTGGTCTAATCTATCTATGTGACTACCTTTTATTCAGTCAATGGGGTATACTATGTTCTGATTTTGATTTTCATGTTATGTTATCACCTTGAGCTAGTTTTCAACCACCTTATTCAAAAAAACAAATCATAAAAACCTTCAAAACACTTTGCAATAAACTGACGATGCCCTAGCTTTCCCCCTCACATTCATTTCAACTTTAGCGACTAACATCTTTTGGTGCCATTGCCAGGGACAGAGACACGAAGTATTTATCCCTGAGAGAACAACAATGATCAATTATAGCTCTTGATGGTGAACATGAGTTGGATACTTTTTTTGACTATATCATTCACTTGGTGACTCCACTGTCTAAATATCAATAGGCGACTCCACTGGGGATCCATGTATGGAATCCATTTTGGCTCAAATGTTTGCCTTTTGTGATTTCTCAAATGTAGTTGGTTTTCCAAACCCAATGTGTACCAGAGGTGAATGTGAAGGTACTCTTCCTACATTTAAAGGTCAAGATTGGGAGGTTCCAGCTGAGCATCTATTGGATTTTCATGAGTTTGTTCAAGAACACCAGATTGTGCATGAGGATGTCCAGATCAAAATTTTCAGATACTCATTGAAGGAAGAAGCACTTGATTGGTACAGATCTCTTCTAGCTTCAAGTATTAACTTGTTGGCAAGTTTTCATAATGCTTTCAATATATTTTGTAAAGAAAAATTTTTAGCTGAAAGTATTTTTGAAAATTGTTGTGATGTATTTGAGAAGCATATTCAGCAGAAAGAAAAATTTTCTCCTGATGGTAAGGATGAAAATATGTTGTTGAGGAAAATCATCAAGATTCAATTGATCACAAGGACAAAGATTGCATAGTTGTAGACGCATTTGATCTTATCTCTGATACACATGTTGTTTTTTGTTTGAATGAAAAAGTTCTTGTTTATGATGAGTATAAGGAACAATTATTTCCTCAGCATATTGTTGTTGATAAATTTGATAAACATAACAGTATTGATGAAGGTTATTAGCAGCCTGTTATATTTATGGTGACAGAAGTTGAGTAGCAAATTTATGAAAACAGCCTGCACATTAGTCATGAACAGCTGGAACCAGTATATGGCAGTATCAAGCAGCAAGCAGAGGTAACTATTTTCAGTTATCAATCTACTTCTTTCTATGATCTGGTAGCCATTTATATGGAGTTATGTTTCTCAGAATATTTCACCCTTGCAAAATTTCTTATCAAAGAAGATGATTATTGTAAATATGTGTTGTAAGTTAAAAATTTTCTACAAGTCATGAGGTCTTCTCTGAAATTTATTTTCATACAAGAAGTTTTTTCAGTCAGTTGGATGTTATCATGGCTTCATTGGAAGCATGATTTAACATGATTAAGACAATTTTTACTGGTTAGAAGTAGGGCAGGCAATAAGCTCTCTTCTTGAGCATTTGTTTTTGCAGTTTGCATAGTGTAACCAGATTTGCAGTGAGTTTTTTTTCAACATTTTGTTAAAGTTTGATAAGTTGCAGGAGTTTGGGGCCAGATTTGAAATGATATTGACTGACTCCATAACCTAATGGACTAGGCACAATACAGAAGAATGTGAATGTTTGTAGAGACAAAAGTTTGCAGGTTATGTTGCATGGATGCATAGAGGAAAAGGCACAGTGGTCTTCTTGTTCTTGATGCCTCATGGGGAGAGCATCATCCCCCAAAATGAGCCATTGTTAGTCTCTAATTTTTATTTTCATTTAGTGAGAAACCCTAATCCTAAACCCTTCCTACCTGCACTTCATTATCTGCTTTTGTTTGATTTTAATCATTGTTTTCAGCTTGTTATGGTTTTCATTTTAGTTCTTTGGATAATTTCTTTAAGTTTGGAGTTTTAAGACATGGTTTTGAATGATGTGTCACTTCATATGCCTGTTTGAAATTTACAAATTCAAATTATGCTAATTCATTAATAGTGCTACTGGAATAACATTATTCCCATAGTCCAAATATAATCATGCCTTAAATGCGCCCACCACCCAGATTTCATTATGACTACATAGATCATGGACTAAGATTCCGCATGTGTCCCACGATGGATCTTGAATCATTTTATGATTCAAACCGTTACATGATCAAATTTCTCTGTACCTACAAAGGACTCATTTCAAATCATTCAATTCCCAAATATCATTATCTAAACCCGCCACGTTTCATTCTGATTATGTTGAATTATAAGCATAGGTATTTTTCTCAGAAGAACTGTTATATGTTAAAAGTTGAAGTTTGTAAATTCAGAATCTGATGAGTGCCTATTGTAGCATCATGTTTCATGGTGCCTAAGAGGAGAGAGCAAGTGGTCATATTGGAACCTGAGGACACTGAGCTTCTTGAGGCATATCCATAGATGGCGTAGAGATTTAGAGATTTTGGTTGGTTTGAATTCACTACCTTTCAAGGTCACGATGAACAGATCTCTTTGGCGTTTGCAGAGAACTTCGATGGTTATGAAGTGGAGATCAAGAAATTGCTAATGCTGGTGATAGAACAAACAATTTCCAAGGCTTGCAGGTTGGTGGTCGAAGGAGAACGATGGTGGAAGAAAGAGCATGTAGTTACATAATTTGTCAATCAGTTTTTGCTGCCAAATAAACAAAACCCGGATTGGAGAAAAGGAATCCCTCACAATTGGATTAGACAGGAATGGCACACTACTCTGATCATTATCCATAGGTATATCACCCACGAAAGAAGATTCTAATTGATTTATATCTATCACATTAGGTTATTAATGCATCTAAATGGTGTATATCATTTAAATTTTCCTTATTTTCTCCTCAAAATCCTAGAAAAAATGTCAAAAGGAGTGCAGTCACACTCCTCCAATGCAAAGAGTAGCCTATTTCATCAGGTCTTAATTAAGACTCTGGTAGTGTCTGCTCTGAGAGAAATACAGAAACCCTGCAGCTGGCTCATGCAATCCCTAAATCCTGACCCACAATCAAGCAAATAGAAGAAAGGCAAAAGGAAAAGGGATGTTACACAGGAGCCAAGCATTCTAGTTGATGAAACCCCTGTTAAAAAAATAATTCCTACCATCAGGGTAACGAGGACCAATAGAGGTAAGAGACCCAAATGGGAAATAGAAAATGAAATGCTTCCTGAGGGAGATTTAAAAACAAAAGAAGACTCTGAGGAAGATTATAATGTTACACTCTCAGCCAAGCATAAAGCACCAACAACCAG
>CBVK0100138528.1:0-16215 GCA_900067695.1 Picea abies | reverse complement strand
TGCCTTTATTACCTTATCCTTCATTTAATGCTTCATTCCCCCCTGCATACTCAAATCTTTAATGAGTCAATTAATTAATTAATTAATCATCAACAGATATGAACAATTAATTAATAAATATTATTAAGAAATAATCATTGTTTAACTAAAACATATTAGGATAGTTAGATTATCTAATTAATTATACTTAATAAATCATATGCAACTATTTAACCAGGGTTGTTACATGTAGCATGCAATTCATGTACTTTTCTGCTGAGTGCATCAACCACTTTGTTCTCTTTTCCCTTGATATGCTTTATATCAAAGTCATATTCACTTAGAAATTCTAACCATTTGGTTTGCCTAGCATTTAGAGTTGGATGATCAAATAAATATTTTATACCATTATGGTCTGTTCTTAACTCAAACCTTTTCCCATGAGGCAATGTCTCCATTTCCTCAAGGCATGCACTATGGCTTCCAACTCCAAATATTGAGTGGCATAGTGTTTTTCATGCTCTTTCAACTTCCTTGATTCATAACATATAACAAACTCATTTTGAGTGAGCACTCCACCAAGTCCTTCTTTACATGCATCTGTGCATACAATGAAGTCTTCATTTGGGTCTGCAATCCTTAGTATTGGAGCACTTGTTAGTAATTGTTTCAAGTGTTGGAAACTCTTTTCACAATCCAATGTCCACTGAAACTTCACACCCTTCTTTTGTAAGGAAGTGATTGGGTGTGCAATCTTTGAGAATCCTTCAATAAATCTCCTGTAGTAGCCTGCAAGGCCCATGAATGATCTGACCTATGTCACATTCTTTGGCACTAACCATTCTCTAATGGCTTCTATCTTCTCAGGATCCCCTTTACAACCCCAACATTGAATAGGTGGTTGTCTTGGCCTTTGACCCCCTGTCTCAATCGTTCTGGTTTCTCTAGGAGTTTGTTGTCCCTGTGGATTATTTCTGAAGAATGGTGGCTTATATCCCTTCTTCCCTTGATCCATCTTAAATTTATTTTTGTCTTCCCAAGATTTTTGGAAAGTTGGCCTTGCTTTCTGTTGATCATATAGGAATTTAGATCGCCTTATGTTCTCCTCCAATGACTTGGGATCATCATACTGTATTTTGTCACTGATGAATGATGGCAATCCGCTCAAATACCTATGAATATTAATTGTCTCATCCTTGATGAAAGAGACATACTTCAATAGTTCTAAAAACCTTCTCTCATAATCATCTATTGTCATACTTTTGAGTTCAAAGAACTCAAGAACTCTTTCATTTTCTTGTCATAGTATCTTTTAGTCAAGTATTTCTTCTCAAAATACTTCTTGAATTCCCTCCAAGTAACACTTTTCTCTTTAATGTGTTGCACCTGCATAAGTTGATCCCACAACATGGATGCCTTTCCCTTGAGTTGATAGATAACAATTCTACCTTCTACATGAGAATAATAATTATTCAATTGAAAATAATTTCTCATGCCCAAGAGACATGTTTCTGCATCTTCATCCTTCTTGTGCTCACCATCAAATGTAGGAGGTTTGATATTGTTCATTTCTCCTCGTAGCTCATCCACCCCAGTCCTCTTGTGCTTCCTGACAAGGGATGGACTTGAGCTATTGTGTGCTCTCTTATTGGAATGCCTCGGGGAGTGGTGGGGATGTCTGCTAACACTTTTTTCTTTTCTTTTCTCATCAGAAGGCATGTGACTTCCTGATTTTCTTGAGCCACTCTCCTTATCCAATTTCTTTTCTATTCTATTCAAGCTCTGCAATAACTTCATGTTGAAGTCATCTTGCTGCTCCTTGGATCCCATAAGCCTTTCATTATCATCTTTATGGATTTGGACATCCTTCTGCAAATTTTTAATGGTCTCTGTCATATTCATGTTTTCATTCCTTTCATCTCCATGTCCATTGGAGTTTGTTCTGTTCCTTCAATGCCCAAATGGACATCCATCCCTCTAATATCATCCTCCTAACTGTAAGTCCCATGTGCCTCTTCCATTACTATGGAATTTATGTTGATTTTGATATGATCTAGTTTTTGTTAGCTCTGCAAAATGTGCAGCCAACAAAACTTTGTCAGGCTAACTGTTTCAACAATTCATGAAAAATATGAACCATTATGGTTCAATAATACATATCGGAATTATTTCTTCTGATTTTCTGAAACATGGAATGCCTAGATAAATTTTCTAGATGGATAATTATATTCCACTTTCCAACACCTTTCCAACGCCTGTTCCCATGCTCAATTCTGAGTCTTGAGCAAAAAGTTATGGTTATTAGAAATTTGCCCACTAACTTTTCTGTTCATTTTTCAACTTGGCGCAACTCGACACTGTAATTATGCATTTTTTCACCTACTCCATTGGAATTTTTCGTATGATCTCAATTGGGTTTCTGCATAAACATATTATGGACACTCTGTCCAAGTTTCACCTTTTTCTAGGTTCCTGGTTGCTAGTTACAACCTATTGAAGTTCTAGGCCAATTTGTGTTTTTGGTCTAGAATGCTACAGGTACATTCTTTTCCATATTAAACATTTTTAACATGCCCATAAATTTAATTAAGCTCTATGAATGTATTCTATGGTTCAATATATTTCCATTGACTATTCATGCGCCTCAATCTGATTCCAGAGTAGAAAGTTATGGCTCTCTAAAGTTAGATGGGTCTTACATTTTACCCTCCATTGTTTGTGTTGTAACTTTCTCATAAAAGCTCAGTTTGATGAGAAAATTTACACCATTAGAAAGCTCTCTCCGAGATATTTTATTTGAGCTGCAAAAAAACGAACTGCAAAAAAAACGCTCTTAAGGGCCTCAAAAACGTGTTGCAAAAAAAAACTCTCTTAAGGGCCTAAAAACGCGCTGCAAAAAAAAATGTCGTTCAAATGATATAAAATGTCGCAAAAAATCGTTGGTTTTCTGTTGTTGTTCACCCTCCAAACGACTTCACGTGCACAAATTTCAACCTGTAAACCATATTTAGCATGCCCAACAATACCATAAGGTAAATCGTGCTCCGCGCACCTATAACCACCATGCATTTCTTCTCTGTCGCACCAATAACTAGCGTGCACCACCTTTGTGTCACGCACCAATATCCACTGCGCGCAGTTTTTGTACCGCGCACATTTTACTTGACATGCTACACCATGCCAAAGTTTAGTACACCCCACCATGCACCAATAGTCTGCGTGCATCATTTACTATAATGTCGCGTGACAACTTATACTCATATTGCGCGTGCACCAACCAAACTCCTCTGCACTCTGTCAATCCTGCGCACACCACGCACGCGATTATTATTTTTCCGCGTGGCACCAAAATTTAGTGCGCACACTCGCACACCACCATTTTTCTGGGCGACACCCAAAATTTAGTGTGCACACCCGAACACCAACATTTTTCTGCGCGGCACCCAAAATTTAGTGCGCACACCCACACACCAACATTTTTCCTCGCGGTGTCAAAATTTAGTGAGCGCACCAGCACACCACTATTTTTCCACGCGGTATCAAATTTTAGCGCGTGCACCTGGACGCTAACATTTTTCCGTGCAATGCTGAATTTTACTTGTCAAAAGATTTTCATTGCACCTCATGCATTTTTAGTGCGTCCAACTATGCACATTCACCTTTATGCGCATCAATTCCTCATGAATTCCACTGCAAAAATTGGGGCATTTTCCTAACTTTTTCCCCAATTTACCATAGACATTATGCAACCATGAAATTCGTTCAATTTCACCCCGATAACACCAATTCAACCTCTGCAACAACAAATCGTTGTGGGTTGACGTTTCTGGAACACATTTTTCCAAAATCAATTCGTGAATTGAGAATTTTAATTACTAAATTTGCTCCATCTGTCATGGCTTTATTGTAACTTCAAATTTGACCAATCCCAGGTTCGAATTTGCTAGAACATATATTAAATCCATAATATCTCACCACTTGGCCAAATTTCTCAATTTTACCATGAATTTGACAATAGGAATTGGGGCTTTTTCCCAATTCTACCCAATTGTTGTTACTTTTTACAATGGACACTCTGTAACTCGAAATTTGGCCACTTCAAAATAAATCCTCTGTGACATTTCGCTTCAAATCAACTTCCTTAGCCCATCAAGGCTTAGTGTTAAAAATGAAGATCTGATATCATGTTGTAACGTCCCCGACCATCCATGTTGGGCCACGCTACGCCAGAGAACTCTTACGTTCTCTCTGCGGAACATACCGTAACATACAAAGCATCCAACTGAGCTATTCCACATAAAGTTTTCTAACTGCATGCATTTAAAACATATACAGACAACACTCTTGCATAAGCTTTATATATAAAATGTAACAGACAAATACATTACGTAAATGCACGAATTCACACTGAAATAACAGTAAACATAAACATGCAACATATACAGGAAATACCCATAAACATTCAGACAGTTATAAACACACATGAGATAAACCCATAAAATAAACACATAAATAACAATGTAGAATGTAATTTTATCACACAGTTAACACTTATCTTTGTAAGAATATCACCAACTGCGTCCAGACCTTCCACAAACCTCCTAACCTTAGACCACACTGCTCATCACTCTCAGAAGTGGGTCACCCTCGAGATGGGACTAAAATCCACCCAAGTAAAGGGATTCCTAACCAGGCTAATGGATTGTAGATATTAGGAAAGACTTTGTCTTAGGTGCCAACTCAAACTAACAGTCTACAGTCCCTCATTCCCCACATGCCTGTCCCACCCATGAAGTCTACCCCTTCTCTACTCATCAGTCCTTCGAGTGCCCCACTTCCTTTCCAAGCTTCAACAACATGCCGAACATGAAGTCTCAAAGCATTGTAGCTGCAGTTCAACACTTTCAGGAAATCAATCCCCAACAATTCTCTCACCCAGAGAATTTCTCACGGGCCTGACAACCTGCTTCTTTAGTCCATCTCCCAAGCTATCCAGATACACCAACACAAATGGCTATGGATACAGGTTCAGGTACAGTCATGAAGATACAAAGGATAGCTCAATGGGTGTGTGCATGCTTATGGATGATTGACTAGATAACTCAACGATGGAAGGAATCATGGGAAGAATGATGGAAAGATGATAGGAAATGAACTAAGTCCCAACAATATATATGCATGTCCCCAACTTGACACTTGTCATGTTTGGAGCTACTTTGGCCCACTTGTCTCCAACTTTAGAACTTAGGATAAAATAATTATCCATACTTTATACTTTAAGAAATATTAATATAATATTCTTTTTTGGCTTAAGCTCCCTAGCTTAGCCCTTTTCTTAACTTTTAGGTCCCTCCCTTTCCCTAACCAGTGGATTTTAGTCCCCCATCTCTTTTATCATGGTTGCTCTGCGCGCAACAACATATTTTATATTAATTATGAGACATGTACAAAAATAAGCGCACTGGCCTTTAACATCTAGGCTCTCCGGCCTAATCAAAACATAAGCATCCTTGTTTATAATAACTGGCTCACTGGCCTATAAAACATAGCATATACACAAAGGCTCGATGGCCTCACAATGACGCGCTCTTAAGATGTTGCACGCGATATCCTGGAATGTGCAAACTTCATCATTTCACTGTGCAGTACATGCGTGCACTATGCCATGAAAGGTGCATACAAATGATGTCAGACATCTCACCAACTTAAGTACATTTGCATTTACATTTACAATTGGGTTCATCCTTAGGAATATTACAAGAACTCAACTAAGATTTAAGAAAGACCTCAATATTTAAAGTAAATTGAGGGAATAAAGGGACAACAATGAGCATTTTTAGGAACGCTTTTAGGTGGGTGAGGGAAATTGGAAAATTAATTTAATTAATATATCAATTTCTGGTGCAACTAAGGGATTGGGTGACAAGTGTATAGGGGAGAATATTTCCTATTAAAAATTTAATAAAAAGAATTTAACGTGCATTTATCAAGTGTCACTAAGAAGAACTCTATAAAAGTAATGGCAAAGGAGAGGAAGGGATCATGACTGGTATGTGTAAGTTCATACTTCCATATTTTTTTCTTGAATGTTTTTTCTTCTGGGAGTTGGGATACCCATCTCAAATAGAGAGTGGTAGCTCGACCTTGCAAGGCGAGCTGGGAGCTATCTTTTTCTGGTTGTGGTTGTGCATGGCCCCTTTTCGACTCGGGAAGCTAAGGGGGAAGAAGAGTACTAATAGCGTTGGTTGGGAGGTACTAGTGAGGTCATAACGGTTAGTAATCAGAAGCAGGGATAAGTGCAAGTTTCAATCGGGGAGCACCAACTGCAGTGGAGTCTCTTCGACTCTTCATCGTCGGTTACGGTATTTTATTTAAATAAAAGTGTAATTTCATTTCATTTTTTTAATATAATGAGATTTAGCTATATGAGTCCAATTTGTCCAATTTTCTTATTGCCACTGATGTAATAAAATGAATGTATTGTGCTGGGGCTCGAATAATAATGATTTTTGGAGATATGTGTATGGTTTTCTTTTCGCAACTCTCTCTCTCTCTCTATATATATATATATAATGATGTGATCGAATGTAAACCCCCCTTGCATTGAATGGTAATGCGCTAAATAATTGCTTATTCTTTTGGGTTATTAATATTCTATCTTTTAGCCTCATGATTATAGCGTATAGAGTCTCATGTTAGATCGCTTTGTTTAGCTCAATTAGTGGTGCATTTTAAATTCTCTGAATACTTCGCTCTGTTAACAATTCAGTAATGGGTCAATACACATACCCTTATTCTGGGTTAATGTTTTAGGGGCCCCTTTCTTCTTATTCATTTAATTACATAATCTACAATTGCTATTTGTTTATGAAAAATTTATATGTTCTAATCCAAAGGAAGGGTTTTTTAATCGGTTTATGCCAATGACATCTCATGGTCCTTGGAAAATAATTTCAAGCTGACACTTATTCTTAATATTTTGGATCTCAAGATAGAGAAGTTGGGGATATACATTCTAGACTAATCCAAATTACATAGAAGCGCTATTGTTTTACTTCACACAATTTATGTCTGTTAAGGATCAGATCAGTAGCCTCTAAGGATAGTTCCAGAATTTTACATTGAAAATCTAGCTTACAGTAAATTATCCAAGGGTGGGGATTCGAGCCTCCAAGAACAGTTCCAACATCATCGTCCCTCGTGTAACTGGTTTTACCTAACAATAGACAGTTGACCCATTACATAGACCTGTGGGATCAAGCATAGGATTGCACAGATAGATCTCTTTACCTTGCAAGAGGATACACGTGGGATACAGGCGGAGCTCCGAGAGCAATACTACCTTTCTTTACTCATCAGTTCACTACCCAAGATGTTGTAGTCCTTATTTACTTCTGTCTTTTTCCCCACACACCACCCAGATTTTGTTAGCGGACGATGTTATTTATAGCGTGATCACACATGAGACAACATCACTAACAAGACAAAGCACACCTTGGGCTCCTCTCATGGTGGCTTGGCACTCATAATGGACATGAGTTGTGCATTTTGGGCCCCCTTATGACCAACCATCAATGTAGTGTTGTATTCACTTGTTGGCACATGCCGAGCTTGTGGGATTTTTCCTGACAGTAAGGATTCCCCACACTGTGTTCAGTTGATATAATGTGTGAGCCTTCACTTGGGTGCTTCTCTAAATTCGCTTAGTGATTTTGGGACCGTTATGAATTGTCGGGACTATGCCATTTTCTTACTACAATTTAGTCTGAAATACCTTTGCCCAGTAAAAACTACCTTTCCCCACTCTGTCCTAGTTATTTGATTCTCACCTCTTTTAGCATTCAGTGGGAGAACCATTCGTGACTGAGCATTAGAGGCACCTGCCTCTAAGTACCTGAAAAACTGGTGTGATGGGCAAGATCATCCTTTAGTGCTGTGTCATCCTTTTTAGTGGTGCATCCACCTTGTATTTCACTTCTTAAAAATCAGTTAATTTATTGCTTATTAATAAATTTGATTTCAAAAATGTAAAATAATTAGATATATCTGGAAGGATATTGTTGCCTTAATATGTATTGGACATTGAATGAGTCTCTAATTTGTTTTCAAAAGCTTTTTCCTTCCAACTTGAATCAAAGTTTTCATTTTGTAATTGTTACATGCAAATTCAGAACCAGATCCTTGGATAAAAGTTCCCAGAGCATAAAACTTGAATCTTGTTGTTCCAACCAAATATCATACCCGATAAGGCTTTTTCCATCCCCCCAACTCTTAATCACGCCTAAAGAAAACACTTAAATTTATATATATATATATATAATACAGATCAAATCGATGTTATCTTAAGTAATTGAAGGTACAATAACAACAAAATTCTGCTTTGAACAAGGAACCCAACAATTTATTGAAATATAAACTTCTTTTGAAAATTGATTTATAAATCATCCTTTAATTATTGTGGAACATATTCTTTTTAGTGACCTAATTCATTAAGGTTAAAGTTGGATCCTCCTAATCCTTCTCTGAATTGAAGATTGACCCTCACCCCTTTAAGTTTGAGTGGTTCCCAAATTCCTTAGATAATTTCAAACTGGTTGGGACCTTCTTGATTTTTTAATCCAAGTTTTAATGCACTCGAATTCTCCTATATAGGTATGCAGAGCAACATAACTTTTAACCCTACCTTTATGATCGAATTGTGTGCCTAAGGAAATTGTAAATTTTAGTATAGGAAACCTCTTATACTCTCAAGTTGGTCTACTTTAATCCCCTTAAAATAATTGCAAGGTAGCTTAAATCCTCATCCTTGCTTGATAGGGACAATGATCTTGTAGATATAAAATGGATTCATAGCATAGATGATTTCTTATGCATGGCTTCAATATTTGATTCCTCCTTTAGCTTAAATCAGATGGTAAGTCAGTGTATGTGTTTGAAAGTTGGTTAAGTGAGATTGCTTTCTTTTAATCCTCGTAATGGGTACACTTAAGCAGTTGATTCCTATTCAATTCAATCATTGGATAACCTCCATATGGTGCTTGTGATGGATACTTGGTATTGAAACCTTCATGCACTACTTCCTTAAGTTCAGTCGTTTAAAGTTACTTGGTTGTGCTTATTTGACGATTGATTGATTAAGTGTTTATATCTCCTTACGCCTTGAAAATAAAAATGGAGTTGAATGTATTGCGCCTTTAATTATGTTGACATGTGGTGTTCTAGAATTTTTTTACTCATGCACACCAAATATTTAATGTTGTTATATGATTGTTTAGAAGTTAGATTTCTCGTGCACAACGAATATTTGTTGTTGATGAATGATTATCAGAACTTGATTTCACGCACTCCATGAATAAATGTTGACGTATGTGATAAAGATGATGATTACCCTTGTTCCTTGAATGATTGATCATTAGGATTTATTGATTGATCTAGTTGATTGTGGTTGATTGTATTAGTGGGATGTAGACACCTCCTTGTTCCTCAGAACAGTCGCCATCCTTGAGAGATTAAATGGTTAAAATCAATTGGAACTTGGGCTTGACCATTGCTTATGTGTCCTAAAGGTCCTAACCTTGCATGGTAGGTTGGGGGGGTAGTATATTATGTGTTTCTCGTGATTATCCTTATGATCATTATGATTCATTATGGTATCTTATGTTTCCTTAGTGATATATGATGATGGTCCTTATGAGATGCATTGAATGTTTAAGATTTGTATTGTTATGCATTGTTATTAATTGTAGAATGCAATCATGTTGGGTTGTTGATGATTAACATGTTAATACTTCGATATCCGTGTCATGGTTCATGATGATAATGTGTCGATATTGTCATAAATGATTATTAATGCATTAATCTTGTTTCATTAGTATATGTGAATGATGTGTTGATGATGTTGCCTTTTTGTGTGATGTTAACTTCCTAACACAACATTAAAAGAAAAAAAAATTACTTATTGTACGTCACTTTTATGGTCATAACAGTGGGCCATTACATATGGTATCAAGACGGATTCAAACCTGCAGCTATGGATAGTCGCGTCTTCCACTGAATTAAACCCTTGAATAATACCTAGAACTAATCAAAATCTTAACCTATCCATGAGGTAATTGTGGTTGGAGGACGTTGCAGAGATTCACAACGTGGTGTTGGGGAAGGAGGGGTGACGCCTCTAGAAGTGCCCACACCCTAAGATTCTAACCCCCAAGGGGAGGAACAAGTCCTTGGGCAGGAGTCGATTGATGTAATGGATGTGGATGGTTTGACAAGGTCCTTCTAGGGAAATGTCAGAGGCCTTGACTAACCATCTGTACTGAGATGAGGTTAGGGTTCCTATACTCCTTAGGGTACACAATGCACCCCAACTAGTACTGGTAGCATTCACGAAGAACTCGAGAAGTTTAAGTTCCCAAGTTCACGAGTGCCACGAACGGCTCAACCACCAAGGCATGGATAGAGAACAAGTCGATGTGCTTCGCAGTTATGACCTCCAGCATGAATTTCTGCATGGTGGTCTTCAACTAAAGTGGAGCGCTCTTCTATGGTGGAAGATGCTCCTACCTTAGCTAAACATGGTCTTTGAAGCCATGTTATGGGAACGATTCGAGAAATAGTTCTGAGAGAAGTAATTGTCAGAGGAATTCATTGAGAGCCATCTCGATGAGTTCAATTCCTTATGACAAGGTGGTCGTACAATGCCAGATTATGAAACCGGATTTATGGAGCTACTTTAGTATGCCCCACATATGAACACCGAGAAGCTTAAGGTCAACAAGTTCACGTTCAGCCTTAACGTAAGCCTTCGTGCAAAGGTGAGGATCCTAATGCCTCAATCATTGCATGATGCAGTCTATAAGTCCCTCGTAGTTAAGAAAGAGCTAATCAGCGGGGGTCAGGGAAGGACTCCTGCAAGACCGATGGGATAGGCAACATCTAGTGCACAACAACATTAGAATATATCTAGAATTGTTCAAGGTGTCGGGAAACATCTAGAGTATCCATGTTTATGACACCTCGATGACTGTCTCCCCAGTGGGGAACTCCCCATAGGGGACCATCACATCAACAGTGGCAGTCATTAGGCCTATTCAACAGAAACAGACCAGGGTTCCAGGATGGTGGGCCAACAAATTATACTTCGAGGACTAGGAGTACTACGTCAGAGACCAGATGTTGGACATGTGGAGAGCCACATTACCAGCGTGACTGCCCAGTTGAGAGGACCAGATAAGTCGGATCAGTCAGACATACTACCACAGGAGATTTGGACAAGGCCCATCAGATTCACACAATAGTGAATATCCTCTAGGTCGAGCACCAGTCCATTGTGCTCGAGACGTCTGGCACAATTGTCGACCAAACTATTGGTATTGGATAGAACTAGGTACTACAGAAGAGCATGCAAAAGGATGCAAGTTATATGCATTCTTAGAGTTGAATGTCAATGGCGTGGTAGATGGACTAGAAACCCTTTCAGTAGTATGAGAGTGGTGGACATGTTCTCAGAAGGGTTACCCGATTGTCGCCTGAAGGAGAGCTAGTTGTACCATCGACTTAAAACCTAAAACTGAACTAATAGAAAGTACGCCTTATAGGATGTCTACCCTTGAGTTATAGGAGTTGAAAATGAAACTGAAGAAGTTGTTGGATCTAGGACTTATACATCCAAGTGTGTCACCTTGGGGTGCATATGTTATTTTCTTACGGAGAAGGATGGATCGTGGAGACTCTGTATTGACTACTGTCATTTGAACAAGGCAACGATCAAGAACCTATATCCATTGCCAAGTATAGATAATTATCTTGATAAAATTAAAGGCGAGACGGTGTATTCGAAGACTGATTGGAGAGAAGGTTATTACTAGCCATGAATTAAAGAGGAAAATATTCCTAAGACTGCTTCCAAGACGAGGTTCAAACACTACGAGTTACCATTTGGCCGTGGGGATGGACAAATGCACCAGGGGTGTTCATGAGCTTGATGAAAGGGGTGTTCCACAGATACTTGGACAAGTTTTTTCAAGTATTCAATGACAACATATTGATATATTCTTGGATGATGGAAGAACATGATGAACTTTTCGCTTTGTACTACTCTGTATATGAGAGAACAAATTACGGGAAGTTGTCACATTGATATCGAGGATTCATTGCTTAGGGCACGTTGTATCCGATGAAGGAATCGTTGTGGATCCCATGAAGATAAGGGCTACTATGGAATGGCTTGCGCTGACAAATGTACCAAGAGGACACGACTTTTAGGTTTAGCAGGATATCACAAACGGTTCGTCGAAGATTTTTACGAAGACAACAAATCTGATCGCGGAATTGCAGAAGACAAATAAGAATTTGTATGGATCGATAAATGCGCAGACGCATCTCAGAGACTCAAGGAGCGGTTGACGACAATGCCGATACTAAAAATCCTCGACATGGATGAGGAATTCTTGGTATGCACAGACACATCTGAGGAAGGATTAAGTTGAATCTTGGTGCAAGGTAGTTGAGTGATCGCTTACGTCTCGAGGAAATTAAGAAGGCATGAAGAGATCTACGCAGCACACGATTTGGAGTTATTAGTCATTGTGTATGCCCTGAGGGCATGTAGACACTACCTATTTGGATAGAAATTCGAACTGAAAAAAAGACCACTGTGGTTTGCAACACATTTTATGCAAAGTGAGTTGAACACTCGGTAAAGGCATTGGTCAGAATTGCTTAGCAAGTATGATTTTGATATTACCTACATAAAAGTAACAATGAATAGAGTGGCATATGTGTTGAGTCAGAGACTGTGCATATTTTTGGTGATACCTCTTTAGATGAATCTTCGTGAAAATATTCTAACTTTACAGTGCGATGATGACTGGTATAAAGAGGTTAAGGAAGTTATCGGTCGAGACACCATGTTGGTACCAAAATTGAGGGATTTACTGCGGACAACAATGGATTAATGAGATATGATAAATGGATTTACGTACCGCCTTGCGACGAGTTGAGAAGTTTGAGTTGAAATGAAGTTCATAGAGTAGTGTACATGGCTCATCTTGGAGTCATGAAGATGAGGGTAGACAAAAATCCCTCATTATTCTAGTAGGGATGAAGGCGAACATATTTAACTACTTGGCGAGGTGTCTGGAATGTCAGCAAGTAAAGGATGAATATAGACATCTGAATGGATTACTACAACCACACGTCATTCCAGAATAAAAATGGAGGCCATTTCGATGGATTTCATTATGGAATTGTTGCTGACGGCAAGGAGGCACGAATAAATTTCCATGATAGTTGACACTTTGATGAAGAGTACACATTTTATTCTTATGCACATGATGTATCAGGCACCTAACATGGCTGGAATTTTGTCAGCAAGATTGTGAGACTACCTGGAGTGCCTAAAAGAATTATATACGATATAGGATCTATGTTTATCGGACGATTTTGGAATAGTTTTCAAGGGGCCTTGAGAACCCAACTTAACTTTAGTACTACATATCACCCTGAGATAGGCAGGCTGACTGAAGGAAAAAACCAAATTTCGGAAGGTTATGTTACGTATGTATGTGTTATACTAACATAAATGTTCAGAATAGTTCTTGTCATTGGCCGAGTTTGCATGCAACAACAACCATCAAGGTACTGCCAAGATGACACCATTGAGTTTCTCTATGAGCGACTGTGTCAGATGCCTTTGAGATGGGATCAACTCGAGGATGGGGTCTTGGTAGGACCAAAAGTGATCCGAGAATTGGAATAAAAAATACAAATGATACGAAAAGGGGATGGAAGAAGTGCAAGATCGACAGAAGGGTTTTGTTGATGCGCATCACATTGAACATAATTATGAGGTAGGCCTATTGACTAGTTGTGCCTCATTATTTGAGGCATTGCACAATGTTTTTCTTGTATCTGTTGCAAAATTATGTCAGTGATCATGCGTATGTGATTGACTTGAGTTCCTTCCAGGTGTTGGGCGAGGGTACGCTTATGGCGGAGCCAATCCGCATTCTGGACCATTGCATTCGATAACTACGGCGTCGAAAAATCAATCAGGTCAAGGTCTAGTGGGAAAATTATAGTCCACACTCGACTACTTGGAAGGATGCATATGATATGCACCATCAGTTTCCATTTTTGTTTGTTAACCAAAAATTTAGATCTTTTCACATACATTATTTTCTGCACTTATCTACTGTGAAACTTCGGGACGAAGTTTAAAACAAGAGAGGGTGTATGTAACATATCTCTCTTGCGCACACGTGATTTGAATTATTTTTTAGGACACTTTCGTGCAAGTAATTTGGTTCATTATATTATTGTTTGCTTCGCTTATGGATTCTGATGATGATGCTTATGGATTATGATGTTATGTTATTTGATTATCTATGTATAGACAAGTGCTATTGATGAGTTTCTCCTGAGTGTGTAGGACACTTGACAGATTGGGGATGTTGATGGCATCGATGGACCTCCTTGGACTCCAGATCGAGTTGGGGACTGGATTGTATATGGTTTGGGTATTTATGTTTATGCATATGTGAAATATGTTTGGGTGTATCATGATGATGTTTATGGATCACTGACATGTTTCGTTGATGGATACAGGCTAATGATTGCTTGCTAATTAGACTCAAATTAGGAGTAAAGGGGGCATGTACGACAACCAAAGATATTGAGGGGTAGGTGTGGCAACAACCCTTCCACATCCTACTAGCACTCTTGTCATGGCTCGAACTATAGGTTAATGATTACCTAGTTCGAGAGATCCAATATGTCGTGAGGGAAGAGTGAGACAGCTTCTCATGAAGATTCTAAGGAGTGTGCAATAAGGTAGGTTCCTTATTCCTTAGAGGCCTTTAGTCTCCCATAAGGTTGCCTGATGGAGTATTGACTCCAAGGGTTGGACGTCTACCAAAATCAGTCAAAAGGAAAGTGGCATCCTTGGAGCACGTAGTGTTTCTTAAAGGGCATGTCACATAAATGAAACATTAATAAAGGCGAGTGGCACCCTTGGAGCATGTAGTGCGTCTTGAAGGGCACATCGACATTTTTAAACACAAGTGATTCAATGAACCTAGGTGCCTAGAAAACAGTATCTCACTTGACATGGTCAACCTTAAAATAATTATGTATGAGTAAAGTTTATTAATTATAATGTTTCCCTTAAAACAATTCTAACCTTGGTTGAAATTAAAGCCTAGGTCTAAGTAGGATTTGAGGACTAAAATTTAATTAAGTAATTAATAAAGGGGGGGGTGGAGAAAAATCAAATTTAGAATTTAAAGGAGAAATAAATTATATAAAAAGTAATTGTTGTTTATGTGCAAAACTTGTTAATTTAGAACTTAGACAAAAAGGGGAAATTAAATGCAAAAGGGATGTGGAACATAGAAAGGAATCTAGTCTAGAGAACTTTCCTAATTAGAACTCAACTAAGATTTAAGAAATGTGTCGGTATTTAAAGAAAATTGAGGGAATAAAGGGACAGAAATGAGCATTTTTAGGAACGCTTTTAGGTGGGTGAGGGAAATTGACAAATTAATTTAATTAATTAAATGAATTTCTGGTGCAACTAAGGATCGGGTGACAAGTGTACGAGGGAGAATATTTCCTATTAAAAATTTAATAAAAAAAGTTTAGCATGCATTTAGCAAGTGTCACTAAGAAGAAATCTATAAAAGTAATGGCAAAGGAGAGGAAGGGATCACTACTGGTATGCATAAGGTTATGCTACCATATTTGTTTTCTTGACTAATTTTTCTTGTGGGAATTGGAATACCGAGCTTGAATAGAGAGTGGTAGCTCGACCTTGTGAGACAGGCTGGGAGCTAGCTTTTTCTAGTTGTGGTTGTGCGTGGACCCTTTGCGGCTTGGGGGGATAAGGGGGAAGAAGAGTACCCCTAGCGTTGGCTGGGAGGTACTGGTGAGGTCATCACAGTTAGCAAGCAGAAGCAGGGATAATTGCAAGTTTCAATCGGGGAGTGCCACCTGCAGTGGAGTCTCTTTGACTCTTCATTGTCGGTTACGGTATTTTATTTAAATAAAAGTGTAATTGCATTGCGTTTTTTTAAATATAATGAGATTTAGCTATACAAGTCCAGTTTTCTTATTTCCACTGATGTAATAAACTAAATGTATTCTCCTGGGGCTCAAATGATAATGAGTTTTGGAGATATGTGTATGGTTTTCTTTTCATCGCAATAATATATATATATATATATATATATATATATA
>CBVK0100138527.1:0-10397 GCA_900067695.1 Picea abies | reverse complement strand
CTTCCGATCTCACCCCATCATAAACCTCCTTTGTATCGCAAATTTTATAAATTCGCACATCTTGAGGTGTCGATTAGTTTCACTATGGAGGTCATGTGCATTGGTCCTTATTTTGGCAATATCAATTTTGTTCTTTAAGCTCGATATGTTGGAGAACGAATTTTGATTAACAAACTTAAGACTTATAAAGTCTTTGAAATATTCCAGTTTCCTCTTATTAATGATTTTATTATCGTTCGAGGTCTTATCTTTAGACCTAACAAGGATGGAAAATTTAGTATTGTCAGTATTACTAATTTGAATGTGTTCTTTTATGTTCCAATAGTTAAGCCAAACCTTAGAATCTCTATTCAGACCTCTTTTAAGCATGTGGTGGCTATTACTCATGCTAGAAGCAATAACAAGGGGCTTATCTTTGCTTACCTTAAACAATTGTGCTTATAATCTAAATAACAAATCATGGTTTTAAACTCCACAGAAGTACATCCAGTTTCAAAGAAGAGAATTTGGTAAGGAGTATTACATTTAGTTTTAAAACTAAGCACTTTTGGATTTGCTCAATTTAATTGCAAGTCTCACGAGATCTGTTACAAGGCCAAACCTCATAGTCATAAAGAACAACCAAGATAACTAAAGTATTGAAAAGAATTTTTTTCTTATCCCAATCCCAGCGCTTAGTGTTTCTACATATATTTTCAAAACTATAATAAGCTTTCCAACCACTAATAATTATTTTCTCAAAAATGTAGTTCAAATCCCAATGGCAAATGAAATCAATACCCAGGTAATTGTCAATGTTATCAAAACCAAATCGGTCATCGAACCAATCAACGCCAAAAACCAAAAACAAAACCGAACCACAAAACCAGTCAACCNNNNAAAAAAAAAAAAAATTCAAATTTTAAATAAATAAATATATATATAGCAACGATGCATATAACCAAAATAGCACCAAGTGCAACCCATATTTGAACCAAAATACATTAACAAAGAGGCTCTAAATGGCATGGCCTCTAGAGTCTAGAAATAAGCATAGTACTAATTAATAACTATAGTCTAGACTCTAGACTGTAGAATCTAATCATATGAGATGATCTTTTGAATTCTGATCATCTGCATCCTCAAATCCTTTGACTATGGAAGTGGGGCCAAGTCCATCTAAGATAGGTCTTCATTGTCAAATGTTGTTGGATGAGGCTCTACAACACACTTTGACAAGGGATCAATATCATCCAAGACTATGTTGCTTGATTCAAGGGCCTTGTTCAACAATTCGTTGCACCTCAATCTAAGATTGTATTGAACATAGACCATATCATTCAACCATATTTGTTCCAAACAGTTTCGCTTCTTGGTGTGTATACACTCAAAAAAACTCCAATTGCATTCACACCTAAAAGCACTACATGTCTAGCTCAATATTTGAATTGCAAACTTTTGCAAATTAGGGCACTGGATACTAAACTGCCCCCACCAATAGGCTACAATAACAATTTAAGGCAAAGAAGCTTCAACAAATGAATTTGAAACTTTGACTCAACTTTTACAATGATTAATATAATTTTAAATGTTTGAAATTACTTAGATGGTGGATCCTTTGATCTGCTTCGTATAGCCATAGACATGCCGAAGGTACCAATATTCTCATTGAAATGCAAGAGCTTACTATGTATCCCATCATGTATCTTAGGATCAAGGACCATGTGCTCAATGCATTTGTACAATCCTTATTTTACCTTCCCATCTACTCAAAATCTTTCATATAATGGTACCTTCATAAGACAAAAGCTTCATCAATTGAGTTTGAAACTTTGGCTAAACTTTTGCAATGAATAACATAACTTAAAAACTTTGAAATTACTTACCTTGGGTTCAAGTAATTGCATGTAAAGGTAAATAGAGTTGTATATTCCATCCATCATTAATGATTTTCCATAGAGGAAGACAATGTTGTCTTTTGTCACCATATGTTGCCCTTATTACCTCTTTGGCCTGATCCATGACCTCATAAATAAAACCCATAGCAGGTTTATCACTATCCATCATTCGCAAGACTATCACAACGAGGTTTACTGAATTGTACTATCTCTTTTGCCTTTTTCTAGAAATCTTTTTCAAAAACTTTGTCAACTATCTTTCCCTTCCACCATTTTGCTCCAATGAGATGCATTCCACCCATCACAAGAAAGCATCTTTCGCAAGTTGTCCCTTTGTTAGAACATGGATTCCAACATAAGAAAGTTCACTGCAAATCATGTAATAGTTGACCGAACAAGCTCTTTGCCCCCAATGTTTTTGCTCATAAGATTCAAAGCCAATGTGTGGTTGTAGATGTACCCAGTTATGCTTTTTGATTGTTCCACACACTTCTTCACCCNNNNTCCAATATCCTCAATCATGACCTCCAAAAAATGAATTGCACATGGAGTCCACCAAATGGTGGGGTGTTTTTCCTCTAACATCCTTCTCGCCCCAACATGGTTGGAGGCATTGTCTGCCATGACCTGTACAACATTCTTCCATTCGTCCATCCATCAAACATGATTGTGCACCCTAATTTACTCCATGACTCCTTGAACACTATGATGTATTCATCTACTCTTTGAACTTCATTTTGTAAAAGCAACCCTCTAAGATCATGAAAACTAGGGCCTTTGAAGCCCGAACCACATGAAGTTGTAGCATCTAACATAGGTTGATGATATGCAAAATTAGTAGCAGTGAAAGGTATGTCTGCATCATACCACCATCTAGCAATGCATTCCCAAGCAACCTCATTTTCCATCTTGTTCCATTTAACATCAACGATGGGATGAGCACCAAGGGTGGTGCGAGGTACAAAGAATGAGTCAAGCCTACATGACCTCTTCAAATTGGATGGATTACGGCCAGCAACAAGTTCTTCTCTAGGTTGGTTTTGCATTAGAACTATATAAGGAATAGGATCATCAACAAGACAACTGGAGGATTCTTCAAAACTAGGGATTTGATTTTGAATGTCATTATAAATCAAACATGAACTTCTCCCTATCTCTTTTTGAATCTTTTTTGACTTGGCTTTATCTACTTGGTAGGATTTAAGATAACCTATCATCTCGACTTTTAGATCCTTGAAGACTTTTAGGAAAGGTTTTACATTCCCTTTTAGATGTGCTAAGTGTTGTTTCCACCAATGGATACCCCCCCCCCCCCCCAATTGGCAATGATCCCATGTTGGATCCTACTTCTCTTTAGAAACATGCCAATTTTTATACCAACAAAAAAATCTACAAATAAAACCCTAGGAATTTTTAATTACTAGGAAAAAAACAACAATTGTAAAGAGATTACTAATTAGGGTTTAAAAACTAAAAGGCATCTCTAACATACCTTCACAAACCTTCAGAGAAGAAGAGAAACTCCAATAGTCCAAAACAACTCCTAACAACAACAAAAAACAGCTCTATAACAGCCACAAGATGGTCTTCAATGGAGCCACAAGATGCCTCATCAAGTCTTTCAACAATCTCATCATCTTCATCTTGCCTGGAGGAAGGATCCCAATGCTTGAGGAATACCTGATTAAAACCTCCAAAAGATGATATCTCCCCTTTGCCCAAATAATTTGAACCAATCTTGTGCATCTCCCAACAAAGACATTGCAAACATCCTCATCCCAACATCTTCATGCACAATATTCAAATCTAAAATATAATCCATAAGCAATGAAACACGTTGTGCTACTAGGTTAAACAGGATCTCCATAAAATCATGGACTACACTTGGTCTGATTTAGGGGGGACTAATTTGGATACCATAAATATTTGAAAAATCTTAAGGGGCATGAAATACATGGAATTCCCATGGTGCCATATTTCTTCACTTTGAACAGACAACTTGATATGAAATATGAAAATACAAGATGATACCTAATACTGATAATGGGGAGTCGCCAAGGTGAATATTCAATGCCTTCACAATGTTGCTTGCTTCACCCTACAAGAAACAAGGTCTTCAAAAATCTGCAAGGAACAACGGCTTTGTTCCTCCAATGGAGTCGCCAAGATAAGAATATGACCTTCAGATAGAAACCCTCATCAACGAATATATTCAATCTACAAATGTCTCTGGTAAATGGACTTTAACCCCGTCAACAACGCCAAATGTTATCACACAAACCCTCACTTCTTGAGATAACATTCTAAAGCTCAAGCAAGGCTTTGGTGTAATAAGAGGGAGACCATTGTCACCTCACCAACCCTCTTCTTCACTTTAGGCCATCTCTCCTCTGGCTCAAGGGGGGCTTCCCTATAATAGGATTGCTAGAACTTGTACAAGGAATCCAAGGTGAAATGAAGAGATGGTTCTAGAAAAACAGTTTTCTATGAATTGGGTAAATGAAGTGGATGGTAGGACCGGCGACTAACATCTTTCCATTGGGCATATGAGACCAAATCAAGGTTCATGGGAGATTATCCTATTGAGGAAAAGATGGTAATCGAGGCTGAAGCTACAAAATCCCTTTCCTTGCTGTCCCAAATTGCAAAAATATAGCTAAGGACATCACTAGAGCAGAAAACATCCAACATTTGTGAAGATTATGATTACAGGGAATGAAATGTATGTGCATTTAACGAAGTACTGAGAAATACTATATTCATAAACAACATCCCAAAGATAATATAATGGGAAATGGAGAGAGCCTACCACATTCTTACTCCATAAACATATGTCAAGATATTTCAACAACAAGAGAAATAGCAATAAAGACCTAGTAGATTTCCTCACCCACAAAGCATTTCATTAATTCTCCAAAAGCATCTAATAGATATTCAACTAAGCTCTAAGGGATTTCTCCCCAAATCCAACCATGCATACAAATGGAGAGAGAAAATGCTTATATAGGTTTGAGCTCTATCTCCTTAATAATAGAATAATAATTGATTTCCTAGATCCACTAATCTCTCCAAGGAATACAATACAATAATGCTCTCACACAACCAACTACATGAGACAAGTCAAACAATGTTAAAATAGTGAGTGAGGTTATGCCATGTAACAACCTCCAATAAGATAAGTTCAAGAAGGTTAGGACGAATAAGGTTTTGACCAAGAAAAAATCCCAAAAATAGCAAATAGTGTCTTCCTAGATTTCCTCCAAAGTGGGCTTCCCATCAAGTATCATGAAGAAATGTGCAATAACTCCTCCAAAAAGGTTGTTGACCGTGTCAATAAGCATGAATATGTGTGCAACAAGCCACCTAAAGCTAGGTGTCTTCCTTTAAAAGGCACCACTCCAAGCTTTAATGGAAAAAGCTAACTGCCTCAACCACTTTCCTCTTAAATCAGTATTAGGTGGCTTGAGACCCACCTTCTCTTAAAAGAAATCATCATCGACTCCATATCCAAGGGAAGAAACAATAAAATAATGTGGACAACTCAACTAACTCCTCCAAGTTGGGTGCTCCTCCTTCTTGGGCTCTTGAAATATGCATAAGGTAGAAATGTCCGAATGAGGAGGTTGTTTTGTACACATTTCGTGCTACTTTGTTGAGGACGTCCCACCATCTTGAGACTTGGTTCACACATGGGATCCTTCTCTTGAGGGGCGCACTAATGGAGAGAGTCATTTACTATTTTCAAAGGTGATTATTGTAAATTTTAATGACAAAAATCAGCAACTAATACTTTGTCATACACTTAGCAACCTAGAGATAACTGTCTTGCATGAACTTCCGAAATGTATCAAACCCACATTCAGAATAAGCAGAAATACACATTGCTAAGCAAATATGCAGCAGAAATAAACACAATGGACAGCATTCAATAACCCATGAAAAACTCATAAATTTAGGCAAATGCGGCAAATGCCAGGGAAAACCCCAATGTGGGGAAACCCAACAAGACAGGGGGAAACCCAACAAGAGAGAGAGAAATTTTATTATTCAGCTTCAGGAAAATACATATCAACAGCAAAATCACAATTTCCAGCCAAGAAAAGTCCACTTACAGCACACTAAAATAGTCTCAAAAAGTTGCCTCGTAAATCATGCCAAATCCGTATTGTTGTACAACCCTCCATGTACCTCGAAATCCGTGCCAACAGTAAGTTGTACGGACTATTCTGTACAGCCCAGAAACAACAAGCAAAACTCTTGAATCTGCCTCAAAAATCGTGTCAAAGACTGCCTCAATTTGCGTGCCCACTTTCACTTGTTGTACGGACTATACCGATCCGTACAATACGGCCTCCCACAGCAGAAAAACAACTCAGCAATGAAACAGATATCTTCCTTGGGATTTGTGCCCACTTTGTCTTGGGAAATGTGCCCACTATGCTGCCATAAATTTCCTCTCAAGCCTACTTGAAAATTTCTCTCAATCTCCTCCTATTGTGTCTTGCACACTACCCAATGCATTCTTTTATAAATCTGAAAATGACCTTTACCCTCCAAAGTGTCTTTTCACCTTCCCTCCAAAGTGTCTTTTCAAGATCAAGAGTCATGATCCATTCCCTCCAAAATGAATCACTTAAAATATTAAAGTAATTTCACTTTATTACATAAGTGCACTTTATGAAATAAAGTCACTTTAAAATTAGAAGGTACACTTTATTAAAAAGTCACTTTAATAAAAGAACCACTTTATAACAACTTTATAAAAACCAATTACAAAGTTAAGTGTCTAGTACTATCAACATAAGGTTACATCCGCATACAAGACAAAACATGTGGAGTACCTCCCGAGCTAAAAAGCTAATAATTATATGGTCAAACCCTTATCTAAAGAAGGCACCCCACTATCTAGCTCTATTCTTGGAGATGGTTGCTAAGTAACTCCGTTATTTTACTATTGTTTAACTTGTCTATTGAGGTTAGTTACTTGAGAGCTTTATTATATTGTTTTCCCAGGCTATTGTTTTGTAACCTCTTTGAGGAAATTGTGGATCTCAACAACTCATTGTTATTTCTAGTAAGAAAGTTGTTGGGAGGGTTATTTTATTGTTACTCCTTCAAGGACTAATGGATCTAGGAAAACAGATACTTGTTTATTGTAAAGGGAGATAAAGATGAACCTATATAAGGGTTTACTCTCTCCATTTGTAAGGTGTGAGTGAAAGAGCTCCCAAGCTTTGGAATAAAATTGCTTCTATCTTTGTCTAAGCTTTTGTGGAAATGGTGACGTTTTTTTGTTGAATGTGAAGCAAATTGTTCTTAGTGCATTATCAATAGCCAAAATTGCAGATTTGTGGATGCCAAAGTCAACTTAAGGGCCATAGAGGAGAAAGTTTGCTACATTGGAAAAGGTTATGTGTGATAGATCCTACTCCTTAGCCTTTTTTGTTTCATTTGTTTTAAAGAGGACAAATTTTGCTTTTAACATAGAATGAGGTATTGCATTTGTTAGAAATGCAATAAATCCACCAAAAAGGTTGTTGACCATGTTAATAAGCATGAATATGTGTGCAAGAAACCACCCAAAGCTAGGCGTCTTCCTTTAAAAGGCACCACTCTAAGATTTAATGGAAAAACATAACTGCCTCAACCATTTTCCACTTAAAATAGTATTAGGTGGCGTAACGGTCAGACCCACCTTCTTCTCTTAATAGAATTCTCTGGCAGCTCCATATCCAAGCGTAGAAATAATAGAATAATGTGGACAACTCAACCAACTCCTCCAAAATTGGCATTCCTCATTTTTGGGCTCTTGAAGTATGCATAAGGCAGTTATAAGTACACGCTTTGACCAAATAAATTTCTCCAAAAATGGGATGCCTCCCTTGAACAATGGCTCATTGGAATATGTGCTAGCTGTTATAACAAACTTCTTGGGATCATGCTGTAGATTTTTGAGGAACTAGAAGGCTGCCCAACAGGTCTATCTTTTGATCTCTTGTTGGGCTCTAAGTTTAGTTTATCAAATCTGTCCTTGCTGCTGTTTTAGGACAGCAAACAGGTCTGAAATTTCTGCCAAGAATTCTGCCTTCAAACTGATGGTTAAGTGCTCTTTTAAGGTGCCCTTGCAAACTGATGTTAGCACATGCAAATACCTTAAAACAAATAACACTCCTCTAGGATCTTTACAAGCTCCTAATGCTGATATACAACTAAGCATATATGAAAAATGAACAAGTGTAATTTTTGGTCAACATGACCCTAGACAAAACCCCCCAGGGAAAACCAATTTAAGATATATGTATATATATGAAGTGTCTCATGCATGGAATACAACAAGTAAGCAAATACAATGGAACCTATACACATAGCAAGCTTCTCTCAAGTGTTGCTAGCAAGTTCCTTGAGAAATGCGCCCAAAAAGTGCGCCCTCCCCTTTGTTGTCCAAGCTAGATGACTAGTGCACCCTTGACCTTTCCTTTGGCTGATTGGGAAACCCTTGCACACAATCTGCCTCTTGTATGCTGCCTCAACCATGCACCAATCAGATCTGCGCCTCACTCCAACACGTGCCTGCAAGCTTGTGCCCTCTCTCCACAAGTGCGCCCTCCACCAAGCAATAGCACCAACAAGCAAATAATGAAGCCTCGAGCCTCCTTGCACCCTCCATGAATGAAGGCACCCAAGTTAACTCCATCCAATGCTTCCATTCTCATCTCCTTGCTCCTCTCCAAATTCTCCAAGTGAACAAAACAAGAATGAATGTCTCTCTCAACCCTTGCGCCCTTCTTTAGCCATCCTTAGCCAAACCTAGAGATTGATGGCTAAGATCATCTTTTGCCATCTCCAATCAATGGGTGAGATCTTCTCACAAGTATCTCACTTAGAAACCCACTTTTGGTTAAGTTTCCTAAGTTTGCCTCATGTCCCTTAATTCACCCACAAAGTGAATTAATAGTTATTTTTTGCCTTAAGTGACAAATTTCACTTTTGACTTAAATCTCCTAAGTCAAAGTGAAATTAGAACATAAAGTAAAGTAGATGGGTCAAATCATTTCCCTCTTGTGGTTAGAGAGACACAACCACAGGGGGACCACTTCCCAAGGTACACCAAAAGTCAACACATGCTACCTAACTCCATAAAAACGAACCTGCAATCTCTCTTACAGAATGGATCTCCCAAATAGTTGTGAAACAAACCTCCTCAAGATGTGGGCATTCCAAAAAGTGTGTGAAGCTAAGTCGCCTGACACGTCCCTTATGGGCCAAGTGTCTGTAACCGCGGTGTCATTGTGATGACACGCTACGGAACGTGTCAGACACTGCTTCAACACGTGTCATCACCTCAGGACACGTCATAAAACTGTGTCGGACACTGCTTCAACACGTGTCATCACATCAGGACACCATCTAAAACCATGTCGAACACCATCTAAAAACGTGTCCTTCGTAAAAGAGACTGCGGGAGGTTAAAAGGGGGTTTTCCCTTGTCTTTTAGCTGTTTCATTTCACTGTCACCGTGGGATATTGCAACCTGGCAGCCAACAACCATCGCCCAGTTCACAAGTAGGTCCTCTAGGCTCTGGTTGAGTTTAGAAGCTTTATGCAAATTTCCTCAATTCATTTAGACACTTGAATCATATGTGTGAGGTCTCTGTGTCATTTTCTTGTGCTAGTGACAAGGGTTTACAATTCTGGACAGTGGCTAAATTTGTGTTTAAATACCATATATCTGGGCAGCACTTTAACACATTTAAAAACTTGAGAAGCATTTTAATCAAATCGATGAGGATTATTGATGAACGATTTGGTCTATAACCCGAACGACCTAACACCTTAATTCTGGTTTCATTTACAGCGTTGCCATTGGAAACTTTTTGACATGATTTGATTCTAGTTTATTCTTGTAATATCTCTCCCTAAACTCACATAAGCACACAAGGTGTTTTCTTCCAGCTCTTTGGAACTTGTGATAATGGTACAAGGGTTCACATGAATGGTTTAATTTTCAATTTTGTTCCATTGCTTTTCTTGAAACATTTTGATAGACCTAACATCCAAAGCACCTCTGGAAACAAATCAATGCAATACATGATGCAACGACCTAACTCAATATGCTAACATCACATTCACATTCATTTTAACACTATCCGAGGGCTTAATCACTGTTTTACTGCAGAATTTGTGCAAACATATTAAAGGCATGAACACATGCATCATTCATTCGATTCCTTTCCTTTGAGCACTGTGTATGCATGTTGACAAACCTGTGGTAATATGCTTTGAATGCTCACTGTTCTGTGAGTTATTTGTATCATGTACATTGTATATGGTATCACCGTATCAGACTATCAATATGTCTATGTTCTATCATCTATGAGTATGATGTTTAGAGTTTGATCGATTTGTATGATGTATGATGTATCTTTTTTGGAGTTCATGATGTATCACTGAATCACTGATCAATATCTACTATAGTCTATGATCTATCAATATTTGTCTATTTCAGTAATTTTTAACTTA
>CBVK0100138523.1:0-11191 GCA_900067695.1 Picea abies | reverse complement strand
ATATAGACAAATACATACACAAAGTAGTGGAATCCCAAAGAACAACACTTCATTATATAGATGAGTCAATACAACACAATGGATACCCTCTTCTCTAATACATGATGGTCTATTTATACCTACATATTTAGTTTCCAGGAAGTTTTAACTACTTAAATCCTTGGGTGTGTTGCTTAACATAACTCTCGACCGACTTGTACTTTTGACTTCGACAGACGACCAAATAAATCTTAGTCGACTTTAGGTTCTATCGACAAAGTCGACTAGCCCCTATAACAGGTCCTCCCAATCTATGGCTTCAAGCATTGAATTATCTGTGAGATCAATAGTGGGGGAGATGAAAGAATAACAAATAATTCATCAACTGTGTGAATATGTGGAGATGGAAGTTTAAGAATCACAACCTTCTATTGTTAATATGTGGAGATGGAAGTTTAAGAATCACAACCTTCTATTGTTGGGAAATTTGATGTCCATAACAATCAAGTGTTTCTAAATATTAGCTTGTTTAATGTTTTACAACTTAGGGTTGATATTTAAAGGAGTATTTTATAGAATATACACTAGTAGAACCTTATGGTCCTCCTCAGTGAAGGGAATTTTTTAATTTTGTAAATAAACTTATCAATACTCTACTTAGCTTCATAAATATTCTCTACTAGACAACATATTTTTGTATTTTAATGTTGAATAGTGAGGTTGTAGCTTTTATTAATACAAAATTGATTTTTTGTGTTAAAAAAAAAGGGACATAAACTCTATTTTTATTCACAAGAATGTCATTCTCTTCCAAATTCTAACCATTACAATTTTGTTATAGATTATCTCATTGTAAGAATTCTTTTATATGTAGAAAAATCTCATACAAGATAATAGCCTCAATAATTTGTTCCTCCAAGGATATATATATCCTCGAGGGTTGTGTGTGTATGTGTGTGTACCCACAAGGGTTACTTACCAAGAGTTAGTTAACTATTGGGGGTACACACACACACCCCAAGACTTAGATAACCCTTGCGGATATATATAGACTCTCTCTCTCTCTCTCTCTCTCTCTCTCTCTCTCTCTCCCATATATATAGACTCTCTCTCTCTCTCTCTCTCTCTCTCTCTCTCTCTCTCTCTCTCTCTCTCCCTCTCTCTCTCCAAGGTTTCGTGTGTATATATATACCCAAAAATTATCTAACCATTAGGGTATATAATGTATACTCCCAAATGTAACTAATCATTGAAAGTATATATATTATAGGATATAGATATTATAATATATATGGTATAAATATTTGATATGAAATGGATCGGGACTAAAGGATGGATAAGACTCAATACCTAAAAAACAAATGAATAATCATAATGCATTATTTAAGCCACGTAAAACAATACAATTTTACATGGAATAAGCCAAATAATGATATAACTAAAAAACTAAAGAAAATAATTAAAATTACAAGGAGAGAAGGCTAAGGAATTGAAGCGAAGAGCCATGGAATTTTTCATTCCCTTACCCCTTATCTCTCCCTATTTCTTCACTCTTGGTCATACTCAAATGGATATTTTCCAAGGAGGAGGAGAGAATTGTAAAGTTGCATACTTTAAGAAAGAAAATATTGAGCACCATTCGACTAGTTTTCCCCTAATGGGTTCTAGGGTAAAAAACAATCACATCTCATTAAATTATTTTATTACTATGTGATATGGTTAAATTTTCCATTATATTTCATTGTGTCTTGTTGGTTATATTATTAAATGACTTATTTGTATCTTAGTGAGGGGATTTAGAGTGACTGGTTGCATCTGATTTTATTATGTGTTGTGAGAGTACCTTGAGAACAGTGTCAGCTTGTAATATTCGCCATTAGGAATTACAAGAACTATTCCCTTTCTCTTGGAGATGAAAAAATTTCTATTATAGTTTTCTATCCTAGCCAAGAAATTACTCATTCCTTTGGGCATCCATGAAACTATTGGGAGCATTATGTGACTATCAAATGGCTAGAACTCATATTGAATATGTTAGCCTTTCCTGAAGAACCCACCGTGGACAAGAGGATATCCCACACATTTTTTTTTGTTTCTTAACCTTGTCCATAGCTCAAGGAATGTCCCACATTGCTGGGGATGGTTGTAATATCCCAACCTTTGACTCATCTACACCATTGACCGACCTGGAAAAGGGAAATCCATGTCCCTCCTTCTAGAGTCATTGGTGATAAAACACCTCACATTTGTTTTGTTGTCCAAACCAATATTGGAAACCTGCTATGGAATATTTCCCCTATGGATAGGTGAAATATCCCTCGGATATATAGACCCATATACCAAGATATAAAATCAAACAAATGGAAACTAACATTTCTTTAGATCTATTATATATGTTTATAGGCAAAGAAGATAGAAGAAAGAAATGAGACTTACTCCTTTTCAACGACTGTCCTTGTTGATCTTTAATCTTTGGCCTTTTCTTCCAAGATCCTATCACGGTGAAGAAAGTATGCAAGGAACATAGCAGTATGTTATACTCCTACAATATATCATTAGACGAGAACAAATCTATCTAGATAGACATCCATGTATAAACAACAATATGAAGGAAATAGGCCAACTTATATTAATGGAGAAACATGGTGAAGTACTTACAAACCAACAATAGACATTGCGACAAATCCTCCAAGATAACCATTCCATCCTTTGCCTTAATGTCTCAAGATTAGAATGATATTGCTTGATGGATTCCTTCCTCCAATATCAAAAGTTTCACACTCTGAAAGACTTTCCCCACTTTCACCTTTGAGTGGCCTCATTATATAGGAGTTGGGAGGCTTAAACACCATGAAGGATTATAGGAAATTGTTTTCAACTCTCCCCCATAGTTCAACAAGGAGTTTTGATCGAGGATCAATGCTCCCTATACATGGACAATGGGGCATTGACCTTCAAAAATGGGTCAAAATGAAAGGAAGAAAGAATGTTTTCGACCATATTATGCTGGGTTTTTTCCTCCACAAAGACTAGGGATCATGACAAATGTTATTTCATGGGGTCAAAGTGCATGTGACACATAGTAAGGTGCATACGACACTTGATAAAGTGCATGAAACACTTAGAAAGGCGCATACAACACTTTTGTGACACTTAGATGCATAATCGATGTGACACTTAAGTGTGATATTTTGGTGTGTATCAAAACTCTAGAAGGAGAGAACACCCGTTGTTGCTTCTTGTTGTCCCAATACTACCTAGAAACCCTACCTCAAGGAGAGTACACCTTTCGAATTTTTTTTTTCCATCACACTTTCCCATGGCCTCAATATTTCATATGGATTCAACATACCACACTATCTTATTTCCCATCAATCCCACACTCTAAACACCTCTTATGGGCATTTCATATTTCATTTTTATGGTGTCCAACATGCCCACAACTTGGACCAAGCCTCTAAGCATCTCAATGCTTGTCCTCTCATTGTGTAGTGTTGCATACAACCTCACCAAAAGTTCCTAGGATGCCCACGACTTGAATTTGTTATCCAAGCTCTTTGTGTGTGAACCTTATCGACATAAGAGACCTACATTCACTTGTTGGTTACCATGCAAAATAACCTAACCCTAATTTGACCCATAAAACACATAGTGTAATGTATGAGATAAACCATAATCCCTATGTTGTTTGTATAGAGTTGGCAATGTCCTCAAATTCACCTTTGGAAATTTAGAACATTTGTCATCATATCAGATTCACCTCTTGCACATTAAAAACATTTACTAGCATATCCAATTCACCTCTAGCATATTGAAATGTTTACAATCATATTATTGTAGTATGCAAATCTCTCTGTCTCTAATGACCACTTGTATATTATCAAACCTTTATTTTGTGAGTTCATGATAATGTTGGAATGTTGCTATAATTATCATTATACATTGAGTGAGTTTCCCACACGCAGGCCCTAAAGGATGTGTGTCGGGCTTTGGAGTAGATAGTCATATACATGGGTGTATGAACTAGAATTATGTGGGTGCTGGAAGATAATGTAAGAATTGTTATCTATTAAGGGTATTGATGATTATCTCATATGTAAGAGGGCACACATTGGTGTAAACAAATGTTGGTGATTGTGTCTGTACAAGAAATTTTGATAAACTAACGGTTCGATACATTATTTGTGTGTTAAACACCAAGCTGAATGGACATGAGAAGATAATATGTGCACTATAAACTATTGAGCATAAGACTGAGCCTTAGAGGGAGAGAACCTTATGCAAATCTTAGAGACATGACTAATATAGAGTTCAAAAATATAATTTCGCACATATATTTGTGTTGGTGAACGTTTTGGGCTATGAGCCACTTGATTACAGATCATATGGTATTAGAGTTGGTTGCATCCTTGACCAAGACACTGCTTCCAGAACCATGAAAGAATTATTGCAAACAGCAACATGCGAAAAGAAAACAAAGATAAGTTGGAAGATTTATGATCCATTGATGTTGAGCTTTGAGAAGAGAATGAGAGATTGAAGGCATAGGTTAATATGTTTAAGTAGAGGATGACAGAGATGGAGAAGAACATGGATACTTCTATGAAGTAGAGGATGACAGAGATGGAGAAGAACATGGATACTTCTATGAATTGTTTTTCATTTTTCAAGAATAAATTTAAAGAAGAACAAGACACCCTGACATTAGTCATGTATGATTGGGACAAGCATAGAATGTGTCTTGTGTACCTTGGGGAGAATTTCATCCAGATGAACAATTGACATGATGACAGGTTGAGGAAAATGATGATGCAACTGCAACAAGATTTGGAAGAGAAAGAGAAGGAATTTTTAATTCTTAAATTAGATGTCCAAGAGAACATAGGAGAAATGAAAATTTCCATTGCCACTACAGATGCTAGCACCATGACTCAATATACCTTGGTAACATCACCTTCCATAGACATCTCTCAAGAGAATCTTGGTGAATTTGAGAAGCAAACCAGGGGTATTGGCTCTAAAATACTAAATAAAATGGGCTATGATGGACAAGGGATAGGAAAGAGGAGACAAGACATATTGAACCCCTTTGTAGTCACACCTTGGGCCAAGCATAAAGACCTAGGTTTTGATGGCAAAAGTAAAAACTCCATCACCATGAAGAAAACCATTTTTTTGAATACAACTAAAATGCTAGAGTTATCTTTCTAGAGTTAGTTAGAAATAATGAGTGAAGGTTTTATCTCGCCACCACCTTATCCTTGTGGTATATTTAAGGAGAGAAGTGATGAGGAGAGTTTACAGAATTAGCCCTTACCTAAATTAAGATAAATCAACAAACCAATCTGCGAGAGAAATAAGAATAGCAATACCAAGGGTCCTACCTCAAACAAGAAATTTCTTGTGTGTCATTGATGAAAGAAGAGAGGCCATACCATACAAAATTGTTGGTATGAAGAGGCATGTTATTTTTGTAGAAATAAATTCCATTGTGAGGAAGCTTGCTGGAAGAAGCAGGCCAAGTTCCACATGGATTGTTCTTCTCATAATTTTAATGGAAAGAAGTCTCCTCCAATCCAACAACATACACGGAGGCACGTAGAGAGGAGGAGTAGGACAAGAAATCCATGTAGCATTCACGAGAACGTTTTCCACCACTACAAGTGGAGTGGACATTGATAAGTGAAGTGTTGGCGATTTCACCTAGATATTCACCCCAGAATATGCACAAATTATAGGAAATAAGTGTGGAGAACGAAGAGTACAGAAGGTGAATCACTTCCTACACTCCAGTTAAAGGAGAATATGTTGTCCAAGGGGATATAAAATCACCATAGGTTTTCATAACTATTGAATATGGTAGTGAGCGGATGCCAAGCACTAGGGAAACAACATTAAAATTTCTACCTACAATTTTCCAATAGAAGTTTTCCTTCCTAAATATGTGTCAGATATTGATACATGGGGTCAATGACCTTGGAGGGAGGAGTTCTTGAGAACTCCATGATGTTCCTTGCAAGAATGTGAGGGCACCAGAGAGTTGTTTCCATGCCAGAAAGCAACTGATCCTAGCATAGGAATGCAACCACACTTAAGGAGATGATGTGTGATGGTATCATGTTGGGGTCACACTGAACATACCAACATTCAACTTGGCTTCGTTGATAACCGAGATGGAATATCTTCAAGTGAGAGAGAGAGATAGGAATGAGTGTGAACTATAGAGTTCATATTCAAAGATTGCATAAAGCCAAGATTCAGTGTGAATATTGTTTCACTGTGGGAAAAATCAAGAAATAACTGGATATAAAGACATAGTTAAGGACCAGAGCCAGTAGCCAGAGCTAGAGTTAGAGTTGTATCCACAAGCTAGTGTCAGAGCCACATTCCAAAGAAGAAGACAATAATAATCTAGATTGGTTTCCTAGATCTTTTGGAGACCAAAAATCATCTTAATGGGGAGGTGTGATCTAAAATGGATCTAGACTAAAGAGTGGAGAAGACTCAGTACCTGCAAAAAAAATGGGCAATCAGACTGCATGATGTAAGCCACATAAAACAATGCAAGTTTACATGGAATAAGCCAAATAATGATTTAACTAGAAATTTAAATAAAATAATTAAAATGACAAGGAGATAAGAATAAGGAATGGGAAGTGAAGAGCCATGGTTGTTGGCCTTCCCTTGCCCCCTAGTTATCCCTATTTCTTCACTCTCACTCATACATAAAGATATTTTATCCAAATAGGAGGAGATCATTGACTTGACAAAATAAAATGTTGAGCACCATTCGACTGGCTTTCCCCAAACAAGTTCTAAGGTAAAAAAAATCATGTGTCATTCAATTATTTTATGACTATGTGATGTGGTTAAATTTTCCATTATATTTCATTGTAGCTTGATGGTTATATTATTAAATGACTTATTTGTATCTTAGTTAGGGGATGTAGAGTGATTGGTTGCATATGGTTTTTTTATGAGGTGTGGGAGTACCTTGAGAACAACTTCAACTAGTAATATTCACCATTGGGTGTTCTAAGAATTATTCCCTTTCTCCAGGACATCCCAACCTTTTTATTCTATCTATATAGCCTATACATGGACTTACCCATTCCTATGGGTTTCCATGAAACTATTGCGAGCGTTCTCTCACTGTCAAATGGATAGAACTCGTCTTGAATATCCCACACATTTTTATTTGTTGCTTATCCTTATCCATAGATCAAGGAGAGTCCCACATTGTTGGTGGCGGTTGTAATATCCCAACTATTGACTCATCTACACCATTGAGAAACCTAGAAAAGTGAAATCCACATCCTTCCTTCTAGAGCCATTGGTGATAAATTACCTCACATTGTTTATGCTTTCCAAACGCATATTGGAAACCCTAGAAGGGGAGTGCACCCACTATTGCTTCTTGTTGTCCCAATAAAACCTAGAAACCCTAGCATGAGAAGAGCACACCTTTCAAATTGATTTTTGTTATCACACATTCCGATGGCCTCAATGTTACATGTAGACATCCCACACAACGTTATCTTGTTTCCAATTGAGCCCATGCTATAAAAACCTCTCCTAGGAATTCCATATTCCATTTTTATAGTGTCCAACATGCCCACGACCTGAACCAAGCCTCTGAGTGTCCCAATGCTTATCATCTTGCTACCTAGTGTTGCATACAACCTCACCAAATAATCCCACATTGCCTATGACTTGGGTTTGTTGTCCGAGATCTTTGTGTGTGAACCCTATAGACACAAGATACCCTACGTACGTCCACTTGTTCTTTACCATTAAAAATAACCTAACCCTAATTTTGACCCATCAAGCGCATAGTGTAACGTCTAGGATAAACAAGAATTCCTTTTCTAGTTTTTTGAGTTGGAAATGTCCTAAAATTCAAATATGGAAATTTAAAACATTTTTTAGCTTATAATATTCACCTATGGAACATTAAAAACATTTACCGACATATCCAATTCACCTCTGGCATATTGGAACATTTACAAGAATATTATTGGAGTTTGCATGTCTCTCTGTCTCTAATCACCACTTGGACATTATCATACTTTGTTTGCATGTCTCTCTGTCTCTAATCACCACTTGGACATTATCATACTTTTGTTTTGTGGATCCCTGAGAATGTTGGAAGGGTGTTATAATTCTCATTAAACAATGAGAGATTTTCCCACATGTAGGCCCTAAAGGACATCTGTCAGTATTTGGAGTAGCTAGTCATATGTGTGGGTGTATGAACTAGAATTACATGGGTTCCAGAAGATAATGTAAGAGTTGCTATATATTAATGGTATCGATGCTTATCTCATATGTAAGAGGGCACACATTGGTGTAAAAAAAGGTTCGTGATTGTGTTTTTACAAGAACTTGTGCTAAACTAAAAGTTTCAACACATTATCAACACCAAGGTCAATAGACATGAGAAAATAATATTTTCAATGTCAACTATTAGGGAGAAGAAGACTAAGCCCCGGATATAGAGAACCATATGAAAATCTCAAATATGGAACTGAGATAGAGTTCAAAAATCTAATTCCGCATAGGTATCCATGTTGGAGAATCTTGTGGGCTATGATCCCCTCAATTACATATCAATATTATACAATATGCATACATATATGGTGAATATATTACATACATAGGGTAGGTATATGCATGTGTACTTCCAAATATTAGTTAACCCTTGAGTTGGGTGTAGATAGAGCATGTGTACTTCCAAATATTAGTTAACCCTTGAGTTGGGTGTAGATAGACAGATGAACTCACCTCAAGTGTTAGTTAGGTATTCAAGTATGTATAACTATTATACAATATGCATACATATATGGTGAATATATTATATACATAGGGTAGGTATACGCATGTGTACTTCCAAATATTAGTTAACCCTTGAGTTGGGTGTAGATAGACAGATTAACTCACCTCAAGTGTTAGTTAAGTATTTAAGTATGTATAACTAATTATTAGGGTATATATGATTTTTCAAAGATTAACTTGTTTGGTAAGATATCTTATATAAAGTTCACATAAGTTTTGGTATCCATTTTCTTTTTTAAAAACTAGATTTATTAGTCTAGCAATTTATTTATGATCCATTTCTTTGACATGTGAATCATTTTGAATGAAATCATAATAATTTTGAATGACATCATACTGTAGGCATTAGAACTTAGAGGGATATCGTTTTCAACATTGGCATGAGAGGGATATCATTTTCAACCCAATTTTCACGATGTAATTTATATGATGAAAGATAAATTTACCGATTTGTGTTGGTCAAGTAATCATTTTAACTAAATACATGGTGAGTGATAAATTTACTAATATTTCTTATTTCTCATTATTTTATGATATGGAATTGATACTTTATGTTACCAAATATGCATGCCACTACATAGTCCTTTACAATTCTTTACAATTGGATTTGAGTTGGTCTAAGGAACATGCCCACTAATTACTCTTATAGTCCTTTGAAATTGGAATTGTGTTGATCTAAGAAACATGCCTACTAATTATTTTCATTTTCATTATTAATATTTGTAAAGTACCCAACCTTTAGTTGAGAAACATTACATGCATAATACACATTAAAATTAAGATTTTCTACTTAACTAAATTCATGTAACTTACCAGTTACATATCACACATAGATTTAACCATTTGATTGATATCACAGTTCTAAATGAAACTAACAATATATATTAAAAAATGAATGAAATTTTTCAAGAAAACAATAAACTCATATCATTCGTATAAACCATTTACACAACATAATAACATAAGAACAAAACAAAAAAGAAATATGTTAATGATTAGCCAACTAGCTACATACGACAGATGAACCTCCCAACCATAGGCACTACTAATAATTTTCTCTAAATAGCAGGCCACCCCTGAGTCGATTTTATGAGTCCATAAGGAGATTCGTCCCACTGGTTTTCCACTCTCCACACACAACAACCCAAAAAAATAATTTATACTCCCACAACAGTTCCAATCCTCCAGCTCCCTCTTTTCCCCACAACCTCCACTACCAAATGAATGTATCCACTTCATTGCTCACAGTCCATCAAGTTGCACCATTCATTTATCAGGACCCATAATGCACTCAGTGGAATGGGAACTCTCAGCTGATGACCTTGAGGAACTTTCAACTTCCCAAGGAGTTCTCATAGTATCCTTCATCAGGCTCTTGAATGATTTACTCAACAATAAAAATGCACTACATGATTACAACCCATTTTACAGGAACACATGCTTCATTTATAGCATAACACACAACCCAACACTAGTTTCCTGCAAGCACAACATCATTGGTGCTCTTCCTAGCACTCCCTCTTCTCTTGTTGTCCAAAAATTGCATGTAAAACATGTCTTTATTCTCTATACAAATTTCATTTCTTCTCCCTTGCTTGCTTGATTCTCACTCTTCCCAAAGATGATTGTACCCTTGCTTGCTTGATTCTCACTCTTCCCAAAGATGATTGTACTTCAGCCCATGCTCTCCAAAAACTATGGAATATTACCTCTCACACCCACCCTCTTAAATGAGTTTAAATCATTGGCTTCTCACACACTCAATCAAAAAACAAAATGTTTACATAATGATAATAATTTCAGAAATGTTTGTTGGATTAATACCCATGAATAATTCCCAATTGGATTCCCTCTCTTGTGGAATCATAGTCCCCCATCGTTCTTAATCTCTTTCGTATTGCAACCAATGATTATTACTTTTATTAATTATTTCAATGTTTATAATATGAAATTCAACCCCCAACCACATTAAATCAATATGGGTTCTTCACCCCCAGCACATCGACTCACCAACCTAATTCACATTCATATAGTTACATTATAACTCTTGGGGATTAAAACCAGGGATGTTACATTCCCCTCCCCTTTATTTTGTCACATTCCTGAGTGCACAACACTCTACATGTGTAATTTCACATTATCATTCTTGCTCCTTGAATATTAATCAACATATAGGCTCTCTGGCTCAAAATCACATAGGCAATCCAGAATAAAAAAAATTGCATAGGCATTATGGACCCAATACCACAATATATAGGTGCTCCAACCCCAAAAATCATAATTATATAGACCCTCCAACCCGAAAACATACATACAAAGGCACTTTGTCCCAAAACACACACACACACACACACACACACACACACACACACACACA
>CBVK0100138518.1:0-12194 GCA_900067695.1 Picea abies | reverse complement strand
TTTAAACACATAACATTTACATTGCAATAATTTCAAGATTTCAAGTCTTCCTCATTTTTAGATCAAGAGAGGAGAGAAGAGTTAAGACTCAGTTGCAGTCTGAGCTTTTGTACACATTTATTGTAATCAAACATTCATCTTAATACAAGGAGCAGTTTTTCCTGCACAAGGTTTTGTGTGTATTTCCTTATGTGTTTATGAATGTCATTTGTGTTTATATGAATGTCATTTTTGTTTATATGAATGCATGCTATAGGTGTATGATAGATCTCAGTTGTGGGGTAAGGATAGAAATTCTCTATCTATGAGTTTGCTAATTTGTTATGGGTTATTAAGGCTGTGCAAGGAGTGCACAATAGAGTATTAGAAACTCTGTAGCCAATGCAAGGAGTGTGTATCTGAACGATGGTTCGAGTTCATGGGAGAACGTGTCAGGTGGGCACACCAGAATAGTTTACAGATTCAGAGAGGAGCCTCATATTTACTAAATAATTTGGAGGAAAGACTTTATAGAGAAAGCATAACTTAAGCTACTGAATAATATGGAGGAAATACTATGCAGAGAAAACACAACCGAAGTTGTTGAATACTTCAAAAAGACTCTTCCAGGTGGGCATTGAGCGAGTACAAGGAGTGTACAAGAGAAATTTTCTTTGATTTCTATGAGAGAAGTGTTAGGGGAAGACAAGACACAGTTGTTGGACACTCTATAAGCTCAACAAGGAGTTCTTTAAGCAGGTGCAAGAGTGCACATAACCAACACATTATGAAGTATTGGAGAATTTGAAGGAGAAAATACCTCGGAGTTGTTGAATACTTTGTAGGGAAGAAGCTCTGTAAGGTGTGCATTGAGCAGGGACAACAAGTGCATGAGAGAGATCTATTTTGAGCCTTGGGAGAAAGCTATAGAGAGGGCATGGATATACCTTCAAGGAACCAAAAGGGCCAGAGACCTTTGAGGTCCGAGGAGTTGAAGGAGTCAGAGTTGCTAAACAGTCTAAAGGAATACCTGTGCAAATCCTGCATCAGGTAAGTCCTTAGACAAGTGCTGAGGAGATCTGAAAGGTTTCAAGCAGAGTGTGAGGAGTGTGTAGGATATTTTAAAGTCACAAATCTAAGGAGGAATAGTTCCATTACACACAAAGTCTCTGCAAAGGGTGCAGAAGGCTGAGAACATTCCAAGTCTTGGACTTTGGGAGAAGTGCTAACTATGCAGAGAAGTGAAAGTGTGCGTCAGGACCCAAGTCTGTCAAGTTGCACAAGCTCAGGAGGAAGAGAAGGTTTCCAAAAGGCAAGTCGAGAGCCAGTAGATGAGTTCTTAGGAAAGTTTGAAAGGGGAATATCTGAAATATTTCAGAAGAAGTCCTTCACCAAAGAAGGAAGGGGAAGGGCACAGAAGGGAGAAGCTACATGAGCCGTCGATTCTGAGTGGGAGAGAGGATATCGACTGCCAAATCAGAGTCCATGAAGAGGAGGAGCGTGCACAATGGATGATTTTCAAAGGCAAGAGATGGATGGACAAGTTCCATTCAAGAATTGGTAGGTTATCAAAAAACCTCCATATCTGGGAGAGTTGCGTAGAGTATAATAGTGTAATTCCCTTGGACATCACAAATTCGGGAGTATTGGAACGCAGAAGAGTGTTGACGTGACAAAATATTGGAGCCCGAAGCAATCGAGACCATCTGTTACAAAGGGGTACACATCATTAGATAGATGAATCCAAACAAGGAACACTCCAGAGGAATCGAGGCGTGCAACATGCAAGATAGTCAAAGCTTCGAACAACAAAGTTCATCATGGTCATCCAATTAAGTGGACAGGTGTCACCAGATCCATAGTTTCGGGGGTCAAACAGTCTGGAGAGGAGTGTGTAGTGTGGAGAAAGATTTCTTGGAGGGCCGAAGGTCAGAGCTCATCCGAGCCATCTAAAGTGGTAGAAATGTGGCGAAATCTCCCTTGTTCCATAAAAAGATCGCTTCCGGAGGAAATGGAGAGTGCGAGTGTGAAGGTATTCGAAATCCCAAAGGACCGGAGTAACAGAACAAATCCTTTCCAGAAAAAGATCGCTTCCGGAGGAAATGGAGAGTGCGAGTGTGAAGGTATTCGAAATCCCAAAGGACCGGAGTAACAGAACAAATCCTCATCATTTATTTGTGGGGAACAGGTGTCATTGGATCTTGAGATCCAGAGGTTTGATACTCTGGAATCATTGTAGGTCAAAGTGGGCATACTTTCCAAAGCCTAAATTACTAGTGATATCTTAGCCATCAGATGTCGAAGGAGTGAGAACCATCAATTGTCGCACCAATTATGTTCATGGTTCAGAGTCTGAAGGTTTTGGAACTAGCTGTTGTGAAAATGGCCGAAGCTCGAAGACTGAAGCACCTTTTGGCATAAGCCCCAAGTTACATCCTAAGGTCGCATGAGGAGGGGGCCTAATAGAAGGATCTAGCTCCCACCAGCATAGGTTTTCCAAGAGCACCAGGAAAAGGGCCCGCGGGTTTCATAGGACCTGCACCTAAGGCATTAATGGGCTTGTGTAAAGTGGTTTTGGGTTCTAGTAGGGGCCCGGAGATTCATTTTGACTCAATGTCTTTAAAGATCCTTAATCGAAAGGTTGTATAACCCTGAGGAGAGATGGGGGGGACTACATCAAGTGGTATCAGAGAAGAAATTTTCTTGCAGACAATAGGAAATGGTGAGAAGGAGACAAACAGATAATGTGATAACATCAAATGCTATCAGAGGTTTAATTTCACCTGTAGACAATAGATGAGGAAATTTAGAGTGTTGATGCTCTGTGTATGATTTCTTGCAAGTGTGCAGTAGTCAAGTAGACAACCAGGAGGGATGAAGACAGAGAAAGAAGATGACTGTTGGTTTAGATCTTCTATTCTATCTGAGGTCGTACTGAGTGACCCAGGGTTCATGTTTGTTCAGGTTTCCAACAAAGCCTCTAAAACGCCTCCCTCGCGCCATCAGAGATGTGTATAAGAGACAGCTCTAAAACTATCAGCCCTCCTAGTAATCCAGAAGGAAACGCGACACACATAATGCACTGCAAAGTCTCACCCAATATTGATTTAATGGGTGGCTACAATAATCATGTGTTTATATCCTAGGATTGAGTGTGAGATATGAGAACTGAATATTGAACCATTATTATAACTTGTAACCACAATATACCACCATTTGCGAATAAGTGAGAAATATAGTAACTCATTCATTAACACAACAATAAATACTGAAAGATGATAAAGATATGCATGCATTCACCATATAACACAGATATTACCATGGTTCACCTCCTCCTGGGCTACATCCACAAAGATTTGGCTTATGGCTCTTTTATTATAGTAATTCCGCATCTACAGCATCATGCGCGTTATAATTCTCCTCAGTTGGGTAAGATCTCTATGAAGTGGACTATATTCCACCAGGCTCCTCAACCTGTGATCCAACCCTCAAGATATACCCTCTATCGTCCTCTTCAGATGAACAAACTACAAAAGTAGGTCATATAGAAAAATATTAGATATCACAATTACTCAACGCTACTAGCTAAAACTCGATGATACTCCGAACCTAACTCCTCCTCTGATACACAAGTATCGATATTTATATATATTCTATCTCTTCAGCCATTACAATGTTATTACCAAAACCCTAACCCTATCGTCGTTAGGTATTCCCCGCATGTGCACTTGTTGTTCTTCCTTCCATCTGTTGCTTTCCTTATGCATTCTTTCTTTCCCAAAATCACCTTGCTTTTCTACTTTGGTCTGCTTCCAACAAGCCCCCAAAACTAACATGTGGCTCATCCTGAACCACCTAACACAATTCTTCAATCTCCCTGGTGATCACCCGAAACTTCTCTTTTATCTCTGCTACTTGTGTTTGTGCATGCACGGTCTTCTCCTTGAGTGTGTCCACTATCTGGACTACAATTTTGTTACATATCAATTTCATGCACTCTACCTTGGTTTCTGCTATATGTGCCTTGGCTTCCTTTGCCTATGCCAGGACTTCTTGGACCTGCTCTTGAAATGGTTCCATTTGAGCCTGATGCTCCTTCTTATGTGTCTACGCAATGGTGAGTTATGCCTGCAGCTTCTTCATGTCCTGCACCCCTTTGATGCGCTTCGTGATGGACATTTTTTTCTGCCTCTGCTTGAGGTCCTGGATAGTTGCACTTATCCTTTCTTCTTCCTTGTCCCACTATTTTATTTTCTGATCCTCCTCCATCTTTGTCCAAAGTTATGTTGCATTCTCGAACAAGTCAGCTGCTGTGATAACCTATCGCTCTATCTCCTGTAGTTGTTCTACTGCTTCCTTCTTTCTTTTCTCCTTTACTTCCAGTGGAGTACTGAATGTGAGATGTTCTTAGAGATTCTTGATCTCCTTCTGGTATTGATCAATTACCTGCGCAATCTGATCAATATTTTATGATACTGTAAGTTCATCCATCTGCACGGTTGATGGAATCTTCTCGTATGTTCCTGCCACTTTCTGCTCCAATCCTTTCATGCTCTCCTTTTCTTATTGTTTCTCGAACTTAGCCTACTCCCATATTATTTCCAGTGCATCCCACTTTTATTTTGCTTGTTGCAATTTCGATAAGTCTTTCCATGCACAAGACTGTACCATGTGGTTTAGGCTGACCTGCAACTTGTGTAGAGCCTTGGATGGTATCCATGGAAATACCAAATGGATTTGGCTTAAGTCATTCAAGGGTGTCTAGCCCACAATCTCATCCATGAGAAACATACTGGGTGTGATGTGGAATGTTGCATTCAACTGCATTATTGTATGGACTAGATCTCATTCCTCTTCTTCCACTCTTTCCTCTGTCTGTGGTGCTAATGGCCCTATTCCCATGCTGCTACTTGTTGTCTGCACTTCCCCAATTTGCTTGAGGAACTGAAGCATGGCTTCCAGCTCCTTTTGAATCATATCCCTATGGTGCACAACATTGTCAAAATCCTCATCTAGACAATCCTGAACCATTCAGGCTATCATTTCCCCATCATCCTCTGTGATTGTATATTCTGGATGTGTTATTTATGCCTTCATATTCTTGCACACTCCTCCTATCTGCATGGATAAACTCTTATTCCCACCTGGTTCCTATGGTTTGGGACTTCTTGTGGTCCCCCGCGCTACCTTAGACTGCTTCGGCTACACTTGAGTTGACTGCATAGTGTTCTTTGTCCCTTTATGGGTCCTTGTCTTGGATGCCCTTTCATTTGTCTACTTTGTCTTTATCTTTGTCTGGCCCATCCTCTGCTTCTTGGGTATTGGTAATTCTAGAGGTTGTTTTTCTCCCTGAACTACCTATTCTTCTGTTTTCCTCTCCGACAAGTTTTGGGTGAGGACTGGAATCTTGCATTCATATTCCCAGTGCTTGATCATCATTTCGATGTCACCCTCTGTGATACAATAGCGCATTTGTAGCCATTTCTTATCGGGATCCTTCTATTCCTGTATCCACATTGTATGTTGTGTGGCCTTGAAGTTGGCGATGTCTCGGTACTACACGACATCCTATGGTGTGATCCTCCACATGTTGTCGAGGGCCTCCTACAAGTTGCATGGGTATCCTTCAAATATGGACCCTCTCATCCTTTTGTTCTTAACTTTTGACATGTCTTTCAGTAACAAATATATCGCTCCCTGATTCGGTTTCGGTCTAGTACCGAAAGTTACATATCTTGGTTCTCTCCATCCCATAACGGCTATTAACATGATTAGCCATGAATAGTGAAAATTTGTTCCTAGATCCTATGCATTCTTGTAGTCATCCAAGAATAATTTCAAGAGATAGGGTGCCCAAATCATTGTGGTTCCCTCGGTGCATTGAGTTGCAACTGCAAAAACCCCAACTAGAAATTCCTCTCTGGGAAATTTCCTTAGTAGCTTACAGGCTAATATTTTTGTTCCCATTTGTGTGGAGAAATCGTTGATCCTCTTGATAATGATTCCTCATGTCCCCTTATCGATGACATAATTATTCTTCATCTCTTCTTCTAGTGCTTTCTCCTTGGTTTTGTCATCGAGAAACCGCACGGGATCCATGCCCCAGGATGGCAATCCTGTTATGTTTGCAATAAGATCTACATCTATCGAGATGATCTTATCCAACCATATGTCTCCACCATGTGTGACTGCTATCAGTTGTTTGAAGCACCCGCTTGCGTAGTGACCTCTACCAAAATGTGGTAGGTCCAACTAGCCTAACATTATTGTTTTCACCAACCCTATTTCCCATTGGAGTGGTTTTTCAATCAGTTCCCCCATCAAGTTTATGCCCACAGTCTCCAAGTACACTCTCTTTGCAAATTCTGGAAACTTGTCTGTGTTTTCTACATCGTGGTCCAAGTATTGTAGCTTATCAATATGCCCTAGCAAGCCTAGTTCCACTCGTACCCCATCTAGTATACACAGTAGAACAATGGTTGTGACATGTTTCTTGAGAGGTGACCTAGGTACCTTCTACTTGTCTTTCTTTGATGGTGGTGGCTGGCTCGAGGTTCCAACAATTCCCCATTATGTTTCAGAATACCATTATGGACAAACTATGAAATCTTCAACTCTTCCTTCTAATGGGTGGTCTGATATGGTTGTTTGAGACTTGTCTGGCTCGATTGTTGCTTCTTGATTTGTCGTCATTCCATTGAATTTTAGTGCTACTTTGGTGTTCTCTGGTTGCGCCTCCTTCAGGGTTTCTGTGTCCTAGGTCTGCTTCTCTTATACCTCTATCAGTCTATCTATGTTCATTCCCTCCAGTGGTGGTTGTTGGGTTTCTTCCACTACGGGTGTGGGGTTTACCGGTGTTGTGTCCGGGGATGGAATTCCGTTGACATTAAAAACCTCCGGTGGCTACTGTCCACTGTCTTCTAGGTGTACTCACGAATTGGTTCTAACTCTGGGTTGTCTGGCACTCTGGCTTACTTCTGCTTGCTTTGGTGGTGCCATAGTGGTGAATATCAAAGGTTTGTTGAATTTGGATGGTCTCTGTGACCTATACGAGCTCCTCTCTGTACTCCTTACTCTCTATCACTCTTTGTCTGTTCTCTTTCCACAAATAGACACTTTTCTCCCGCATTCGTGTGTTGTATGGGCATCACATGAATCTTGTCGAGGATGCTTCTTTATTTATGTATTCAATGCACTTTTGGTTCTTTTGTACTTTCCTATTATGCCTTGACATCTCTAGTTGGTGCAGTTAATGTGGTGTCCCATTGGTCCTATCCATCCTTTAATTCTGCCTGACTCTGTCATTTCGTACTACTTTTGTCGTCTTTCTGTTTCCCACTTGTTTCACTTTTTACGTGGCCATTGTCCTCCTCCTCGCCGAGTTTGTGTTCCTAAGTATGTATGTCCTTTCATATTTCGGTGCACTTTGTCTTTGTTGTCACTGTTTAACATTCTTTAACTTTTTTTTTCTACTATGCGATGGGTGGTTGACTGTCCTACTACATCTTTAGTCAGATCCCATTGATCATCCCTCTGATTTATGTGCCTAATAAGTCTCTCAACTGTACATCTCCTCCATCTATGACAGATTTTACTTCGTGCGGTCCTAGCCCATGCATTTTGATCTTTCCTGGGTGCTGAAACGATTTGTTGTCATACATTAATACTATATCTCCTTCCTTGAAAGTTTGATTCTTAATGTGTCTATCATGCCAAGCTTTGTCCCTTGCTTTCTAAACTTGTTGGTGGAATCCTGCTAGGATTCTATCTTCCTCCATGGTCATTAAATGATTTAGTCATTCTTGTAGTGTGCCTTGTTCTTTCATATGTGTAATTGTTGCTACATGCAATATTGGTACTAGGAACTCTAATGGAACCATTGCTTCTTGGACATAGACCAATTTAAATGGCATGTGCCCTATCAACTTTTTTCATGTAGTCCTATAAGCCCATAATACTGTTGGTACTTTTAGGTCCCAATCTTCCCTGTTGACGTTACAGATCTTTATCAGTGCATTCTCAAGGATTTGTTAAATGCTTCCATTGTGCCATTTTCCTGTGGGTGATATGGTGTGCTCTTCTGATGATGGACTTCAAACTCTTCATTCATAGTGTTGATGGTGTTGTTTATGAACTGCGTGCCTTGGTCACTCATCAAAACTCTTGGGCATCCAAATCTAGTAATTACTTGTTCAAATAGGAAGTGTGTTGTTGTTTTTGTGTTGCAATCCTTCACTGGTGTGGCTTCCACCCATCTTGTTAAGTACTCCATCATGGTGATAATGTACCTAGATCTTGTTCTTTTTGTTGGTGAGTTGATTGGTCCCACAAATTTTATTTTGCACTTATCAAATTCCTAGAATGTTACTTTTGGTCATAATGGAATCTCGTCCCTTCTGTTGGGCTTACCTACCCTTTGACAAACATCACATCTCTGACAACACTCCTTTGAGTCTCTATGAATCACCGGCCACCATAGTCCCACGCGCAATACCTTTTGCGTGGTATCTTTGCCTGTGTAATGTCCTCCTGCTATCCCCTCATGGGATTTTGTTAAGACTCTTTGTCTTTCATTCTCTAATACATATCTTCACAAGATGCTATCTGCACCCATTTTATATAAGTGTCATGCAATCAGTTGATAGTCTGTGGCACAGACTACCAGGTTTTTCTTCTACGCGGTGTTATATTCCTGTGGCGCAGTACTTGTGCTCAAGTACTGAATGATATCTTTGAAGTGTTGATCAGCCATATGGACTAAGAATAACTGTGCATATGGAAAGTTGTCTTGTAAATTCGTAGGTTCCTCTCCATTTGTGACTTTTGTTAGGTGGTTAGGTCTTGCATTCAGTTTTCTTGGCTTGACTATTAATTGAAATTCCATTTCTTGAAATAGCAGTAACCATTGACATATTCTCCCCCCCAACACTAGCTTGTTGACTAGGTATTTCAGGGATGAGTAATCTTTGAACATCTTAAAGTGTTTTCCCAATAAATAATGTATGGAATTATGTAGTCCGTAGACCATATCTAGGCCTTCTCTCTTCATGGTGTTGTAGTTCTATTATGATTCTGATAGTTTTTTTCTTGCAAAGGCTATGGGGTGATCCAAATACCCCTCTCCTGGCAAAGGCTATGGGGTGATCCAAATCCCCCTCTCCTGGCAGAGGCTATGGGTTCATCCAAATCCCCCTCTCTTGGAAAAGTCTATAGGGTGATCCAAATCCCCCTCTCCTGGCAAAGGCTATCAGGTGATCCAAATCCCCCTCTCCTGGCTGCGCCAAGATAGATCTAAGTGCTATGGTTGATGCATCTACATGTACATGGAATGTCTTCTCCCAATCTGGAAATACTAGTATTGGCACGATGACCATCTTTTCCTTCAGTGTATCCAGATGATGTTGGCAATCGTCATTCCACTGAAACTTTATATCCTTTCTCAATAGTTTTTCCATTGGTGTTGTAATTTGTGCGTACCCTTTGATAAACTTCCTATAGTATCCTATGTGTCCCAATGCCTCTCTTAACTGACAGACTATGTTTGGTGGCGATAAGTTAACAATTACTGCAATCTTTGCAGGATCTACTAATAAACCTTGTTGCAATCTTTGCAGGATCTACTAATAAACCTTGTTTGCATACTATATGGACTAATAGTATCCCAAACGGTGTTCTGAATATGCATTTCTTTATGTTCAATGATATCTGGCACTGCCTACATCTTTCTAACATCAACTGAAAAACTTATACATGGTTTTTCAGCAAACTATAGACTATCCAATCATCCAGATATACCTCTAGGAACTAGTTGATGAATTATTTAAACGTGACGATGACTACTCTGGAAAATATCGCTGGTGCATTCTTCACTCCAAACGAAATGACTGTGTACCTGTAGGATCCCCATTCTGTCGCAAACTTGGTCTTGTATCTATCTTCCTATGCTATATTGATCTGGTGTTAGCCTGAGAATCCATCAGTAAATGAGCAAGCTTCATGTCCTCCTACATTCTCGAACACTTCATCCGTGAAAGGTGTAGGGAATGGGTCATGTAGGCATGCATCGTTCAACTTCCTCAAGTTGACACATATCAGTATTCCTCTTTGTTTCTTGTCCTGAAATACCATCGAGCTTATCCATTCAGATTCTTCCACTGGCTCTATGATTCCAGCTTCCAACATTATGGCGATATCAACTTTGAATTGCTTCTTGTATATTAGGTCCAACCTATATGGTTGATGTTTGAATAGTCTCACTTCAAGTTTGAGTGGTATATTTATTTCTCCTAGCTCTCTTTCTATACCCTTCATCTCTGTGAATGTTGTAGGAAACATATCGTTGTACTCACGCAATAAATATGTTATACTTTCCATTGTTTGCTCATCCCAGTAATCTCCAATTCTGGCCATTTTGGGATGCTCAACTGTCCCAATGTTGAATTTATTTACCTTGATCAGTGCAAAAATAACTTCTGATTCTATAGGAAGTCCTTCCACTTCTCTTTCACCTTCTGCTTCTTCTATCTGAATATCACGTGGGTCGTCTTCATCCGGTGCTTCCTCCTGCACATGGTAACATGATAAAAATTCCTTGACTGTCTGTATATTCCTCTGTTTCTCTTTTGTTATGAGTTCGATTTTTGGTTCTTTGATTAATATCACCCCTCTTATCTATTTAAGAGGGACATATATGTTGGGGTTATCCTTCTCGAATGAGAAGGTGACTATAAAATTCTATTCCAATGTCATCTAGGTCGCAGTTCCTTTCCGAAATTCCTTATACCAGTTCATCGGTATGCCCTCTAAGGTGTCTATAAAATAATGGGGCCATTCATCTGGGGGTGTCAATTTCTACAGTGTTTTGCATGTCTCCAAGTGCTCTACTGGTGCCCCATGTTCATTTCACTTATGCTTCTTTTTGTTTTTGTGTTTTGCGTCGAACCTTATGCTCAATAATCGCTTACATTGGTACCAATCTGTGATTATCTCTTTGTGTGTGCCCCACCATATTTATGGTGTGGCATTGTGTGCTATATCAAGTGCTAACAATCTCTGATTCTCCAAAAATTCATCTGCATACTATGCCAAGAATGTTTCCAAATCATTTATTCTGTGGAAATTGGGTGGTTCACTTATTTTTGTGCCTACCCATCTTATTGTGTGGTATACTCTTGCACATATTCTCATGGACACTTCGTGTAGCCTTTTTTTCCAATTCTCGAAACCGGTATCTGAGTCTGTTTCACATGAAGCAATGCTCGGCCAACTGAGTATCCCATCTGTAGTTTGGTTTACGTAATCCTCATTGCACACAGTTGTTCTATATAGCTAGTCAATTTCCTCTTAGTCCAGGAAAGTAGGTTCTACAAAACTCTCCCCTTCTGATGGGTCTAATGGCACATGAACCTGTATTCTCCTAACTTAAATGTCATTTTTCTGGTCTTCAAGTTGATTATGGTTTGATTTTCAAACACCTCATCCAAACCAAGTAACATGGGGTATGGTGTTGTGCCATCCACTATTTTAATGAATTCAAAATCGACTTTAGTACACACCCTGTCCAGGTCTACTGTCACTCCTTTTAGTCTACCGATTGGTAGGACTTTGTGTTGGTTTGCTAGTTTCAATTGAACAGGTGAATATCCTAATGTGGGATCTCCCATGCATTTCCATGTCTTTTTTGGTAGTACATTAAATTCAAATCCTAGATCTAGTATGATGTCTCCCATATTGAAATCTCCAATGTTTGCATTCAGTCTAAACTCCCTACTTGTTCTTCTCCTAGTATGTAGGAGATTGACTGTTTTCGGTTCTAGTTTTTCTTCTGTCTCGATGCTACATTTTTCTAGTATGTTTTGGAATATTTTCATAGATGATGGATCACTTAATAATTTTACACATGGTTGCAGAAAGCCTTTGATTGTACTTAATTGTCCCATGGAATGTATCTCGTTGGTATGATCCAATAACAAAGGCATTTTGTATTGTGGTGCTTCCTTTCTTTGTTGTGCATTTGAAGCCATCAGAATATCCTCATGAAATTCTTGTCGAGCTTGCTTAAATATCTCCTTCTTCTTTTGTGCGTCAAACTGATTCCTTGGTTCGATGTTCTTCTTTACCCATTGATGTTGTACTGGCTCATGTCGGACTGCGTCATTCCCTATATTAGCTCCTCCGTGGGTAACTATGTTGATGTTCCATCCTTCATCCCTTGC
>CBVK0100138508.1:0-13726 GCA_900067695.1 Picea abies | reverse complement strand
ACCGAGATCTACACTCTTTCCCTACACGACGCTCTTCCGATCTCACCAGGAGTTATTGGACAAAGGATTGGTCAGAGAAAGCCTGAGTCCATGTGCTGTTCCAACAGTGCTTAGTCCAAAGAAGAATGGAGGTTGGAGAATGTGCACCGATTTAAGAGCGATCAACAAAATTACCATCAGGTACAGGTTTCCACTACCGAGAATGGATGATCTGATGGATTGCCTAAGTGGGGAAAATTATTTTTCAAAGATTGATTTGAAGAGTGGATATCATCATATTCGCATGAGGGAAGGTGATGAATGGAAGACAACATTCAATACAAATGAATGTTTGTATGAATGGTTGGTCATGCCGTTTGGCTTGACAAACGCGTCGAGCACATTCATGAGACTGATGAATGAAGTCCTAAGGGAATTCATCGAGAAATTTGTAGTCATATATCTGGATGATATATTGATCTAGAGTAAGACGAAGGCTGAACATTTGAAACATTTAGCCATTGTGATGAGAAAGCTACAGCAGGAGAAGTTGTTGATTAATATAAAGAAGTCCTCATTTATGAAGACAGAGCTCATTTATTTGGGTTTTGTTATTTCAGGGAATGAGCTGAAGATGGATCTGACTAAAGGGGAAGTGATTAAAAATTGGCCATCACCGAGAAATGTTTTCAAGGTGAGGAGCTTTCATGGTTTGGCTAGTTTTTACCGAAATTTCATCAGGAATTTCAGTGGGATTAGCGCAGCGATGATGGACACGGTGAAGAAGCGACATTTCATTGGACAACAGAGGCTGAGAAGAGCTTCAATATATTGAAGCGGAAGATAACGGAACGACCAGTGTTGGTGTTGTCGGACTTCAAGAAGACATTTCAGGTGAAGTGTGATGCAAGCAGATATGCCATAGGAGCGGTCTTGAGTCAAGAGGACAGGCCAGTTGCATATTTAAGAGAGAAGTTGGATGAAACAAAGCTAAAATACTCCATGCATGATAAAGAGTTTTATGCCATCATACAGGCATTAAAGAAGTGGAGGCATTACTTAATCCCAAAATAATTTGTATTGTACAGCGATAATCATGCATTGTAGTTTGTGAGTCAACAGGATAAGCTAAATCAGAAGCATGCAAAATGGGTAGAGTATATGCAGAATTTCACGTTTGTGATCAAACACATTTTAGGTACTGCTAACAAAGTGGTTGATGCTTTGAGCAGGAAATGTTTGTTGCTGCAGGAATTCCAAGTCAAAACTTTGGGTTTTGAAAATCTCAGGGGCATGTATGACGGAGATACAGATTTGGGGGAAGCATATGAAGCAACTGAGAATCCATTTCTCATAGATCGGATCCCATGGATAGAGTACATGATCCAGGAGGGATTGTTTTTCAGAGGTAATCAACTGTGTATTCCAATTTTCTCCATGAGGGAGAACTTAGTGAAGGAAAAGCACAGTGGTGGATTGGCAGGGCACTTTGGTCACAACAAAACATTCGCGAAGCTGAGTGAATCGTATTTTTGGCCAGGCATGCGAGAAGATGTCAAAAGGTTTGTTGACAGGTGTCGAATTTGTCAACATTCAAAGGGGAGGAAACAGAATGCAGGTCTTTATCAACCATTGCCCATATCAGAGAGGCCGTGGGAGGTGATCAACATGGATTTTGTATTGGGTTTGCCGAGAACGCAGAGAGGGTTTGATTCCATCTTTGTGGTGGTAGACAGGTTTTCAAAGATGGCACATTTCATCCCATGCCAGAAGACCAGCGATGTGACCCACATCGCCAATCTGTTGTTCAAAGAGATTATGTGACTTCATGGATTGCCGAGAAGCATAGTCTCGGACAGGGATACGAAATTCATAGGTCATTTTTGGAGGACGTTATGGAAGAAGCTAGGAACTAACTTGGCATTTAGTTCATCTTATCATCCACAAACGGATGGGCAAACAGAGGTGGTGAACACAAGTCTGGGGGACTTGCTGAGGAGCTTGGTGATGGAGCACCATGGCAGTTGGGACAACATATTGCCACAGGCAAATTTTGCATACAATGATTCAGTGAATCGGAGTATAGGAAAAATTCCATTTCAGATTGTGTATGGGACACAACCGAGGGGAGTTTCTGAACTCAGGGAGTCAGAATAGACTGCGACTAGCAGTGCGAGGGTAGAGGAATTCGCTAAAGCAATGGAAGAACTTCACAGAAGGGTGAAGCAGCGACTGATAGACTCAAATCAGGAGTACAAGCATAGAGAAGATCAGCATTAGAGACAAATTTAATTTGAAGTTGGTGATCTGGTTCTAGCACACTTGAGAAAGGAAAGGTTCCCAAGGGGAACATAGAACAAGTTGAAATTGAAGAAAATTGTGCCATGCAGAGTCCTAAAGAAATTGGGGGAAAACGCTTACGAGCTTGAATTACTGGATGACATCGGAATATCTCTGACATTGAATGTCTCAGACTTATATCCATATAAGGCTGAAGAAGTAGGAAATGGAAGTGATGAACAGCCAGAGATCCAGTGGCAGAAGCAGATGTCGATTTCAGAAAATCCACAGATGTAGCGTATACTTGACAAGAGGGTGAGCAAGAAGACCAAGTGAAAGGAATACTTTGAGTATCTGGTCAAATGGAAGAACCACCCAGAGGAAGATGCTAGCTGGGAGATTGAAGCAGTGATACAGAAGCATGGATAGACCGTGCAGGAGCTCATGGACAGGAGCCCATGAAAGTTTTCAAGATGAGGAGTATGACACAGGAGCATCGCCAACTCATCAAGGAGCATCGCCCAAGACAAGCAAGCCAGCATGGAAGAAAACGTACAGCTAGACAAGTCCAGCCGAAACTTTTTGAAATTTCATCCGAGATTATGCGCCAATTTATAAATGCACCATTTATGAGAGAGCGCCTTTTGTATGTTGAATCAGACCTTGAGCCATACGCTCTTGTCTGAAGTAGATAAGGAGGCATTTAATCTAGTTAATGAAGGTAGATAGGATTTATTTCTAGATTAGATAGTTTAGAGGAAAGGAGGGAAAACAGATATAGACACCCTCACTTGTGTATTGTAACATGATTCATTCATTCAGGGAGCAAGAAGGGAGAGCAAGCAGAGAACTGTGTAGAGAACATCCATGTACAGATATTGAATTAATAGAAGGAAACTTTGATTCAAATCCATGGTTATGTGTCTATTCTCTGTGTATTGATGATATGCTCATGAATGTTTGTTTTCTATTATGCATTTTCTTTGTATATGTTGTGCATGTGATTTCATGTTTCGAAACTGAAGTCTGAAGGAGAGGGAGAGAATAAGTTTCAATTGTTTCTCTATCTGAGCTAGGAGATTCCTGCAAAAAGTGCAGTTGAATTCATCCGCATGGAGTGCGTAGATGAGGGATCAATAGTTTAACTCTTGTTCTCATTCACCCAGAAGTGGAAATGAGTTGTTGAAGCCGTGCAAGGAGTGTGCAGGCTAGAGAGAAAGTCCCAGAGTTACGATTTTGAGTAAATTACGCAAAGACTGTTGTTGTTGGAAGTGAACAGGGTCAGAAGGATTCAACACTTGAAAGCGTTGAATGATTTCCACAAGGAGTGCGTGCAGATACCTATGAAAGAATCAGAGTAAGAAATCTTAGGAGGTTTAGTACCTTCATGGCATCATTACCACAGAGCACAGGAATCTGTGTAGAAGAAGGTTGGAACAGGGTTTGCAAGTGCAGGCATAGGAGGAGACAACTTCTGGAAAGAACACTCAGTCATCCCCAAGAAAGCATCGAGAAGAGGAAATAACGGTCAGGATTCGCAGAAGCAACCAGCGAAATCCTGTCAGCCATTAGATCTCAGGAAGTTGCACAAGGCTTAAGCCATAGCGTGTAGTGAAGGAGCCAAGGGTTCATCGGAATTCAACTCATTGGATTTTCTAGAGACATAGGACTCTTGCAGAAAGGAATCACGATTTGTAGATTCCTGATTGAATCGGATCCGTCCAACACAGTAAGGACGCATGGCGAGAGACCTTTGGTAGCTCGGGGTTCGGCATTTTTGGATTTTCGGAGTCAAGAGTATTGTGTATGTTGAAATCGCGATCCACGATTTCCTGACAGGGGTAAAGGCACCTAGTGGAGGACAGGTGTCGGAGGATTGAGTCTTGCCCTGAGGTGATGACAGGTGGCATCGCATATCGGAGTTCGGGATTTGGAAACGTCTGTGACATTACGCAATAGGAATCGCGAATTCCCGAAACATGATTTCCCAACTTACCCAGAAGCATGGGTCCCAAGTGGCAGAGCATAAGACAGGTGGCATCGGGGATCGAGAAACGGGGACACGAGAGGTAAGTGATTTACGACATCGCAAGTTCCGATTTCTCGACGGGTAAAATCCCGACAAGAGCAAGGAAATCCTTGGCAATTATTCATCGGGTTTCAGGGTTTTGTGAGACTCGAATCTGTGCTTTCAAGACTCGCGATACAACGAGGTCCGATTTTCTAATTGAAGGAAGGAAAGTCATCGGAAGAGTCTTGTGGGTATTGGAAGGTCCCGAGAAGGGATTTGAAGAGCATTTCAGCTCTTCGGGCCTAGGGAAGAGAAGGTCCTGGAGGAAGCGGACGTGCCCTGGGTGGTCGTCTGCGTCACAAAGCTTATAACCTTTGAGACCATATTTATACCCATTAAATATACACTTTCCAGCCTTCTTATCTAGCTTACTCTTATTTTCCTTTGGAACATGAACATAGGTCTCATAGTCAAATACCTTTATATGTGTGATAGAAGGTTTCTTACCATTCTATACCTCCTATGGATTCTTTTCATCCAAAACTGATGAGCATGATATGTTGACCAAGAAACATGTAGTACCCACTACCTCTACCCAGAATTATTTCCCTAACCCTGCACCACTGAGAATGCACCTTTCTTTTTTCATCAACCTTTTGTTAATCCTTTTTGCAACTCCATTATGATGAGGTGTATATGGAGTATTCTTCTTCCTTTCTATACTACACTTCTTATATAATTATTCAAATTCATTCTTGCAGAACTCTCCACCATTATCTGTCCTCAACACCTTAATTCTTTTCTATGTTTAAATCTCAACAAGAGCCTTAAAATATTTAAACCTGTCAAAGACTTCATATTTCTTCATGAGGGAATATATCCAAGTATTCCTTGAGAATTCATCTATAAATGATGCATAGTAGATAGATTTTCCAAATTATGGAACTAACACAGGTCCAAACACACCATTGTGAACTAGCTATAAAATTGCTTCTACCCTCATTGCACCATAGGGGAATCTTACCTGATTCTTCTTCCCATATACACAATGTTTAGAGAAATCAAAATCCAAAGAGAAGTTAGACATAACTTCAACCATACCTTTATCGTGTAGTAGTTGAAGACCCTTCTCTCTGATATGCCCCAATATTTGGTGCCACAACATAAAATTTTCTCCAGTGACTGTACTGTAGGAGTTATTTCTTCTTAAACTCCAATATCAAGAACAATGGAGCTATTACACCCATCACTAACATTTCTTCCTTTCAACTTATATATATTTTCAAACCGAACTCCCTTCAGCATCACCATTGCTCCTCGAACCATCCCGCAGGTTTCCTTTTCAAATATTTTTTTTGCCCCTGCATCGTCCATTTTTCTTACAGAAATCAAATTTCTGGCCAATAATCATATGTGAACAACACCAATTAGTTTTCTAATCCTTCCATATATGAGCCTCAACTTTACTTTTCCTGGACCTATGATTCTGGTTATCGAGTCATCACCCACAAAAACATTACCTCCATGATACCTTTCATATTCAAGGAACCACTCCCTATGGGGAATCATATGAAAGGATGCACCTCAGTCTACCAACCATGCCTCATTATCTGCATGTTTGCTTGAAGACGCCAAGTACACATACCTTCCTTATTACTTGGAGGTCTTTTCTTCAGTAGAAGGATATTCTTTAAATCCCTTCTTTTTCTCAATTTTGGATCTACACTGCTTCTTGTAGTGCCCTTCTTTTCCACATCTCCAACATACCTTTACAAACTTTTCTGGAAACTTATATCTTCCCTTAGACTTAAATATCCCACTTGAGGACTTAGATCTATTTCTTTCCTGGGAACGTCCTCTTGCAAATAATGCATATGTGCTATGTCCTTCCATGTTCTTACGTCTCATCTCTTTTGACAACAAGGATGAGACCACTTCATCAAACTTCAAGACAGTTGTATTACTACCTAGTGCCACAACCAAACTATCTCACGAGTCTGGTAAAGAGCATAACAAACTATACACTTATCTTCATTTGAAATTTTAATATCAATAGATACTAATTGACTTACCTCAGTATTGAAGGAGTTCAAATGATATTCCACCGAGTCTCCATCTCTCATCCTTAGGTTATACAGTTTCTTTCTCAAGAATAGTTTATTTTTTAGGGACTTAGACTAATACAACTTCCCCAAATTATCCTATAAATCTTTGGCTATAGATTCTTCTGACACATTTAGTAATATTGAATCTGAGAGACATAGTCAGATTGTTCTCTTCTCCTTCTGATCCAACACTTTCTAGTCATCTATTGAAGTTCTTGTAGGTGGAGTACCTGGATCCATCGCAATCAACTAATCTTTGTCCATCGACAAATCTTCCATCTTGAGCTTCCATAGTTTGAAACGTTTCCCATTAAACTTCTCGATCTTCATTTTCAAACTGCTCGCCATTTATTTTCACCTGAAAAATCAATACCACAAATCTCCCATTGTAACAAGTATTATCACAGTCTCGATCCAAACCCTTGACCACAAAGGCGTCCCCCTGAAGCCAACAAAGCTCTAATACCAAATGTGAATTTTAACCTTGTACAATATTTTACTGCAAATATATTTTCAATAAAAGAATAGAAAATATACAATGGAAAATACACACATTACACATATAGTTTTCCCCTCGAAATACAAACTGGGAAAACCAACATATTCTATATTAATTCATAGTGATACATTGTTTACAATACAATATACCTATAGTAATCGAGATCCTGTAGTATTTCTATGAAGGATTTTCGAATACCTCAAGATAGTGAGTTTGACACTCCTATTATACTCCTACCTGATTTATGAAGATCTTGAAGATATTTCCTGAGTTATTGAAGCTATAATCTCCAACTCTAGGCATTGATGCCTCTTGAAGATTCATTGTATTTGTATATATCCTGATGATTTTGAGATGTATATCCGTTGTGTATTATTCATGGATACAATCTATATTGGAATACACATTAGTCATGTGGCCATGATTACTATATATGACATGGATCTGTAATGTACTTGTCTGACAACCATGCTTAGTTTTTCCTGAGCATGGGTATGTCCACCTCGATGATTATTATTATTCTTTTATAGATGACACGCTCACGAATACTAATCTAGGATCACTTGATTTTGTTCCTTCCCATTTTATTAAATATGTTATAATGTATTTCTGCCATTAGTTTCTCTTCTAACCTCACACATTAGGGGGCATCTGTTATAACTCAAAATGCCACTATCATGCATTTTCTACTTTGGCCTGATTACTTACACATTAACCAACCACTTTTGTTGAATTTCCTCTTAAAAAACAATTGTTTTCATGGTGTACATACCCTATACATATGTAGCATGAGTACATACACTAGCTACATGCCTGACATCCCACGTATACTCTAAAAAGTTGCAAAAATTAAAAAGTTCCATGCTTTTTGGTGGAGTTGATGGATTATGTTAGGTTGCACAACCATCTTACTTTATGTAGTCCTTCTCAAAAACAATTAAATATATTTTCTCCATATAAAATGGGCCCTAGGGGCGTCATTTGGACACATGAAAGAAGAGGTAAGAGAACACTTCCAAATTTTCTCTAGGTTGCATTCCAAGCGTTTTGCATCCTGCTCTGAGTTTCATCCTCAACATTCTCTTCTAGTCATCCTCCTTTATAAAATACATCCTTTTACCCTATATTTGCATGTTGGTTGTGAGGATAGAATATTAGGAATAGTGCACTTGGAGTCAAAGTAAAGGAACCCAGGCAAGCTAAGTGGAGTGGCATCGGCAAGATTCGAGTTGTAACTTCCAATATTGTTATCAATAAAAGAGAAACTTCTTGTCCCAAATATTTATGTATTTATGTTTATGTTTATGATTTTTTTTCATGAATATCTAACCCTTTAGACGATCTTGGTAGTTATGCACATGTTGTCATAGTTTGTTCTTTGAAGTTGTTTCAGGCGAAATTTGGGAGGAGGCTTGCAACTTTGGAACAGACAAAAACAATAAGGGATTTACGATAGATGAAAGGAATTAAGGTAAAAATTTCAATCTTCTCTCCCTTCCCTTAATCATTAGGTCTTGTTAGATTTAGGTAGAATAGAAGCATTTCTATTTTTTAAGGTTTTAAGGCTCTAGCTAGTCACTAGACCCAGATTAGGATTATTTTTCCCCATAGCACCTATTGTGATGAAGTAGACATCATTGTGACCTCCATTGTGCAAGGACCTATAATAGTGGCTTGTGGATGCCTATTTTTTGTCTTACACATCTTTTCCTTTTTTCTTATTTCATTGATATTTTCAGAGGGTTTCCCCTTCCTATCGAACATTATTTCTCAACCATGATTGTTTTCCATCTTCACAAGGAATAATGAAAATAGGAGCATGAAAAAATCTATCTTCCTGATCACACTAAATAATAGTAAATATTGAAAAAACAACCTTTCTCGAGAAATATTCGTGCTTGTTCATATTTGACTTTTTTTTTAGAGAAAATGATATTATGGTTCATGTATTTTTTTTTTAATTGAACAAAAAATTTCACATGTTATTGGAACACATGAGTTTTTGTTACAATGTTTCAAAAATTAATCCAAATAATCAACAAAGCATTAATAAAAAAAGTATTGGTTTTGCAACATAGAAAAGGTTTCAAGGCCTAACTAGAAAAAAATATTGATCCTTAAATAGGAATGGGACTCAATCCATAACTATGAATGGTTCTCAAAACCATGGTCAAGACTCTTTATCCTCCAAGTGGATTTCTGCATCATGAGTAGGTTTTTTGAAGTGGAAATGGATATCAAGGCCTATATACCTGGATATGGGGTGGAGGTGGGGAGGAGGAGAGGGCATAACTTCCTAATGGACATTCTCAATATCAATTTCCATGACACACCTAAAAAACAAAAAGATTCTTAAGTTATAGTGTTGTGAATTCATCCTCAAACCACCACACAAGACCCCTATAGGGTATCTTTTCCCTACAAAAGGGACAAAAGTGTGATGATTGAACTGCAACATAGGCCCGAAATGGGTCCAAATTCATCTTATGACCATGCTAATAATTTTTCATTGTGATATACATAGCACTCTCTATTGTGCTCTATTGAGAAGATAAGGAACTTGGAAATACCCATTACCAGAATATAACAACATACTCTGATACCATTTAAAAAAGACTATGTGCATCATGATGTTCAAGCTAATGAAACTTTCACTAACCTCTACAAATATAAATGCAATTTTTTTTCAAACATAGTAGCATTTAAAAACACAAAACATAGAATAAACATAACAATCAAGCACACTATTAAAAATGCAAATAAATATAATGACAAGATGACTTATATTTAAAAATATTTACACAACTAGATACAAATGATAGACATTCCATCCAACCATAGACTCTCCTACTCTAGTTCTCTTAGAAATAGGTCACCTCTGAGATGCGGTTATGAGTCCAAATGGATGAATAGGTTCCTATGGCTAAATACTATCTACAAAAACAACTCAATACCTAGTAATTTCATAGTGACAAAAATCCTACAACAATTCTAACTACCCCACTCTCTTCCCCATCAGTTTGAAAAATGCAAGGGATGAGATTTCCTTCTCTACACCATGGTACCTTATACAATCCTCATCCCCTCTATGGATCCATAAAAAACTGAACAATATTCTCTAAGCTACGGGCTCTAAGAAATCTAGTTATAAATGGATACCTCACAACAACATTCTCAAATGATTTTGAGTATTTTTTGAGCAACAATTCCTCACAGGCTATTTTCAATACATAGTATGCCTTCCTCCTCTTTTTTCACACCAATCTCCATTTTTCCTCTCTTTTTCTATCCCCCAAAACAACTCTCTCCCTCTATTTGAAATTTCCTTTGATTTCTTCTCCCATGCATGTTTGACTCACACAATCACAATAATGATTGTACTCATCCCATGCTTCAATAACTAGGTGAGTTTACTCTTCCACCAACCTCTTACATGCATTCAATGATACAATTCCTATCATGAATGTACTTATCCCATGCTTCCATAACTAGGTGATATGACTCTTCCACCAACACATTACATCCATTCAATGATTGGTTTTAATAAGTCAAAAGAGTCAAATGGTTAATGAAAAAATGATTTATGGAGGTGGCATAGGATTCTAGGCATGTAGAATCCCCCTCAAATATATTTTTATCTGCCTCTCTTGTGGAATCATATCCCCCCATGACTCTCTCATTTCCCTTCTACAATTATTGGTGTATTTTATTTTTATTACTTTCATGCACAAAATTTGCATAGTACATCACTTGGCCATTTACAAATCATCTATTATATAAATATACATGTCTAATTCAAGGATCAAATCCAGGGTGTTACATTCTTGGGGCCATGAATAGGGTTATTTAGCCTTTAAGTGGGATATAGGAACCATAAGTAGGTTTTTTGAAATAGAAATGCATCTTAATTCCTAGACATGGTTAGGGGAGAAATGGTAGGATTAATACTTAAGTGAACCTTCTTGAGATTAAGTTCCATGGTTTGGGGAGGAAAGCACTTGATCCTTAGGTCCTAAACATCTCTTCTTTGGCTTTATTTCCATGAACACCGACTTGCAAATAAAAAATCATTCCCTCGCTAAGATGTCTTTGGAATATCGTAGTTAGATGTGGATGTTATGATGATGTTTTTCACACTAAGAAAGGGTGACATAGTATTTACCAGGGTGAGAAAGGAAAACAAGTTCCTTGTGATATTTTTGAATATTCCGAAGCTCAAGAGACTTTAACAAGTCCTCAAACCAAGACACAAAATCCTTTGTAGGGTTTCTTTGTAGGAATTCAAGTGGGATGCAAGTGCCATACATAGGTTTTGTGTACTATAAATTGATATCAATACCTAAACATGGTCAAGGGGAAAAACAAGGGATTCAATACCTAATTCGTATCTCTTAATCTCAAGCACCATGAAAAACACCTAAAAACTATGATACCAACACTAGGAGGACTTTGTCTTGGGAGTTGGATATGAGTTCCATAAAGATGTTTCACCTACTGTAGATAGGTATTGAAGCCTTATACATGGTTAGGGTCAAGAAATGATAGCCTCAATCCCTTTACCATGGTCGAGGGAGGGAAACTATAACCTCAAGAACTAAACATATATTTTTAGGATCAAGTGCCCTGATTAAATCCTTGAACCACCACATGGGAGCCTTCGAGGGTATGATTTGACTACTACAAGGATATGGATTCAACGAATATATTTTAATCACCAATAATGTGTCTCAAGGTTGACATAATCATCTTGAATCCTATTGTTTCTTTTAAAGTTGATGTATTTCATGAAAAAATGCCTAATTTTTACATAAATATGATTAAAATGATAATATTCACAACAAATTTACAAGTTTTAATAGTAAATCATATTTTTTTTATTGAATATTCATCTATGTATCTATACATGTATGATTTTTCAAACTGGAATAGTCACCTATAATACTATACATTGGTATAATATTTCAATCCTTAAAAAATACCCTACTGCCATGAGCATGTTTTATGCCAATGAAAAATGGGTCTTGAGTCTTAAACATGGTCAAGTAAGGAAAAAATGGCCTTTATCCCCATTTGGATATTCTCAATATCAAGCACTATTAACAACACTTACAAATTGTGATGCGAGCTCTTGCTTGGTGGTGTTTGGCCTAGGAGTTGGATATGTGAACAATTATGATGTTTTGCACACTAAAGATGGGTATTAGGGAGTTTACCATGGTCAAGGGAGTCAAAAAACAACCTATATCCCTTTACCATGGTCAAGATAGGTAAAAAACATCATTATTCCCTTGTCCATGGTTCTTGGAGGGAAACAATAAACTTAGGTTCTAAACATAGCTTCTTAAGCTCAGGTGCCATGAATGTATCATCGAACCACCACACAATACCATTATAGAGTATATTTGTCTTAATAGAGGGATCTGGGAACCATAAATAGGTTTTGATCACTAGGAACGTGTCTCAATATTTTAGCAACATCAAGGTATGAAACAAGGCCCTTGGGGAGAAATAAAGTGCCACAAAAAAAACATCAAAAGACACCTCTCTAGGGTATTTGGCATTAAAGTTGGATATGGATTCCATTAGAAGGTTTTTTTCACCATGGATGGGTCATAGGGCCTTGAGCATAATAAAAAAATGGAAATAGGTGCCTTAGGATCTCATTGAAGCTTCTCAATCTTAAGATCCTTAAAAATTCTTCAAGCCAACAAACATGAATTTTATAAGGCATATTTTAACTCATAGCGGGATATGGGTGTCATGCACTAGAAACAAGTGTCAAGTATGAACTGTTGAAATATTGTAACTGCAAAGAGTATTCTATTTATTATTGATTTATTATTCATTAGATCAATCCCCTGTTGTGGATTGATCATGTCGAGCATTGTAATTGACCAAATCCCCTTTTGTGGATTGGTCAAACCCTAATTGTAATATGAAAATTAAGAAGTTGGACCCTAGGAAAATTAAAGTGGTTCTAACCACCCATAAAGACAAGTCGGCCCTGCCAGTGAAGAGACACCTCATTTCAACACTTGCCAGTTTGTATAAATAAAGGAAGCCAGCCACTCATTTGTTCACTCACTCAGCTCACTCAACTAGTATGCAAGTATTGAAGGAAGCTGCAGTTACCAGTTGCCGGAAGAAGGAAGAGAGAGAGGCACATTGCTTGGAGAGGATATTCTCTAGTCGTTGATTATTTTCTGGTCTAGCATCATGGTAGTTTATCTCTCATAGAGAGAGAGTTATTCTAGTACTGCACTTGGTTACTAAATCTATATTAAAGAAGTTTTGTTGGGTTTTCTTCCTCTTGAGGGTTTCCCAGGATAAATGCTTGTGTACTTTTGTGATTGTGTTTCTCTTAGTGATCCTATCTATGCTATGGTTATCTAGTAAATTGAAAAGAAACTTAATAATATCTTAAACCTTAACATGAACAAGGTTAGAAGGGAATCAATGGCCTTAATCCATAATTAAACCTTCTCAATCTCATGCACCGTGAACAAAAACTAAAAGCTGCATTACAATCACTCTCCAAGGAGAATTTGGAATCTAAGTTGAACATAAGTGCCATTACAAGTTATTGGGCATCATGGATGAGTATCATGCCATTGACCATATTTAGGGGAGCGAAACAAGAGCCTCATTCCCTAATCCTTGTCTCTTGAGATCAAGAGTCGTGGACGAGTCCTCGAACCACCACATATGATCTCTTTAAGGTATCATTCACCATCAAGTGGGAAATGGGTGTCATGATGAAATGAGTTGTGAACCAAGAATTCTTCTCAAGGTCTAACTAAGGCTAGTGGAGGATAACAAAAATATTCTTTTCTATTTTTTATTCATTTTAAT
>CBVK0100138503.1:0-12168 GCA_900067695.1 Picea abies | reverse complement strand
TCTCCATTGCGTTGAGTTCCCCCATTAGATGAGGAAATTTATGTTGAATTTGGCCCCGGGTGAGCCACTTGCCTTGGTGCAAGAGTTGCCCTGCTTTGACAACTCGATAAAGATGGATCCTTTGCTGGCGAGTGCCCTTGAACTGATTGTCCACAATATGATCACTAGATTCCTATTTTATGCATTTGGGGTTGATCTATGTTGGTGTTAGTTGTTCTGTTATCTCTGAGGTGTCCAATAATGGTGGGAAATAAGGTCAAAGGAGATCCACGTTGAACACTGGGTGTAGACCAAGGAAAGGAGGAATGTTGAGCTCAACAACATTATCACCCACAGTCTTGGTGAGGGTGTACGACCCATAACAGAGTGGGCAAATCTTTCGATGGGGTCTGGTAAGGCATTCTTTCTGCAAATGAAACCAAACTTTGTCACCCACTTGAAACTTATGTGGCGCCCGATGTTGATCATGACGCTGCTTGTACTTGTCATTGGACTTTTGTATGATATCCTGAACCTGTTGGTAGATGTGTTAGATCCTCTCAATCAACTCGGTGGCTTTGCTAGCTTAAGTTGGAGTAGAAGATGAGTCGTCCGAGGTGACCGCAAGGGGTAGTGCAACATCTATGGGACCCAATGGTCGGAATCTCAACCCCACATGAAAGGGGTTGTGGCCAGTTGAGCTATGCAGGGCTCGATTGTAGCTATGCTGGACATAAGGAAGACTCTCATCCCATGTGCGAGGGTTCTTGGAATTATACATGAGCAGGATATGCACGATCATTCGAATTACGACCTCGGTTTGGCCATCTGTCTGGGGGTGGAAGGCCGTGGATTTGTTGAGCTTGGTGTCCAGCAGGGACCAGAGGCTTGACCAGAATGTGTTGAGAAATCGACTGTCCCAATCAGAGACAATGGTTTGTGGGATTCCAAAATGTACTCAGATTCGTTCAAAGAAGATCTTGGTAGTGGCTTCTGTTGTGATGCTCTTCTTGCACGCGGCCAGAATCACCATCTTAGAAAAGCGATCAACAGCCACAAAAACACAGTCATTTCCCCACTTGGTGGATGGGAGACCTTGACATGTAGTCCATGGAGATGGATTCCCATGGCCTATCGGGAGTAGGCAGAGGGGTGTACAGGCCCTGTTTCTTAGTGGTCGGTTTGACAATAGTGCAAGCAGTGCAAGACCTAATATACTTGCTGACCTCCTATCGAAGTTTCAACCAGTAGAAATGTTTCTGCACCAATGCCACTGTCTTTTCAACGCCAAATTGTCCTGCCACCCGACTATAGTGGGCTTCCCAGATCAGCTTCGCTCGCTTGCTTGATGGAACATAGATATGGCCCAAACGACACAACAGTCCATCCCGAAGATGGAAATTAACGACAAGTGCGTTTGAGCCCAACATTTGGTAGGTGGTGGCGAAGTCTGGGTCTGTCTCATAGAGTTGGGGCCATCTAGAGGTCTCATGGCCGCAAGAGTCTAACACCCTAGTGAGTGTCGCAACTGGCGGTTTACTGAGGCAATCAACAACGTGGTCGGTGATTCCTATTTTATACTTGATGTTGAGGTGGAATTGATGCAAGTATGTGGACCACTTTTGATGGCGGTCATTCTGCAATTTTCCTTATGTCTGCATGAACTGTAATGGCTTATGATTAGTGGAGATGAATATCTCCTTCCCAATAATGTAATGTCTCCATTGGCGACAAGATTTCACAATGGAGTACATTTCTTTGTATTAAGTAGGGTACTTACAGACATCACTATGATAGGCCACGGGGTGGCCGTGCTGAGTGAGAATTGCGCCCACAACATAGTTTGAAGCATCTATATCGATCTCAAAGGATTGTTTCAGGTCCGGTAGTGAAATTACTAGCGGTGAGCACAAGCGTTGCTTTAAATCATTGAACACTTGTTGTTGGGACCGGCCCCACACAAATTTCGTCTTACCACCAACCCTGGTTACTTGGCTGAGGGCCTATGCAATATGGGAGAATCCCAACATGAACCTGCAGTAGAACTTGGCAAGGCCCAAGAAGCTGCGAAGATCAGTGAGTGTAGTTGGGGCTAGGCAGTCACGAATGACTTGGCTCTTGGTTGGATCCACATGTACACCATGTTTATCAACAATGTAGCCCAGGTAATGGACCCTATCCATGCCGAAGGATCATTTTTCCAAGTTGGCATATAGCTTGTGCTGAAGCAGGGTGTGCAAAACTTGTTGAATATGTTGCAAGTGTTCTGCCCAAGTCTTGTTGTAAATGAGAATGTCATCCAGATACACCACTACAAAAGTATTGGTGAATGGTCGCAGGATATCATCCATCATCCTCATGAAAGTGGCTGGAGCATTTGTCAAGCGAAAGGGCATGACCAACCATTCGAAAATACCTTCCTTTGACTTGAAGGCGGTATTCCATACATCTGTCTGTTCTATCAGGACCTAGTGGTATCCAGACTTTAGATCAATCTTACTGAAGTATTTGGCCCTCGTGAGCTGATCAAGGAGGTCATCGATTCAAGGATTCAGGTACCAGTTTCTGATTGTGATTTTATTCAGGGCCCGGTAATCAATGCAGATTAATCAGGTTCCATATTTCTTCTGTACCGACATGATTGGGCTCCCACAAGGTGATGAGATGGGACAGATGTGCCCCTTATGGAGAAGTTCTTAGATCTGTCGCTTGATCTCTTCATTCTCTAACAGAGAGTGGCGGTAGACTGGCCCATTGGGCAACGATGTGTCGGGGGTCAGATCGATGGGGTGCTTGACCTGACAGTGCAGAGGTACCTCGGTAGGTGAGGAGAAGATATCTGAGTATGCTTCCATGACCTTATCCACTTGCTTATTCTTTGTGGAGAGGTCGACTGCAGAGACCCTGGATGTGGTTGCGATCTTTCTCTCATTCTGAGAGCGAATCACGAAGAAGAAAAACTTCCTCGTCTGAGAGATGACCTTCCTGTATTGCTTGGCAGAGATCAAGGAAATAACACTAGGTGGGATTTCCTCCGATATCCTGAACAATTTCTTGTTCAAAGTAATAATAACACTGCAAGGCCTAGACTCATATACAACATGGCGTTTCCATAAGTATGGTTGGCCCAAAAGAACATTACAAACTTCGAGAGGGGCAACATCACACAATACCTTGTCTTTGAAGGGCTTGATGTCGTATGACAGGCGACATTGTTGGCTGATGCGGATGTCTCTTCCTTGGCGAAGCCATCCGATGGTGTAGGGATGCGGGTGAGACGTTGTTGGCAGGGCAAGTCGCTTGAAAACCTATGCTGAGATGAGGTTCTTCTGGCTACCACTATCAACGATGAAGTGCAGTGGGGTACCCTTCACCCACATTTGTGAATGAAAAAGGTGGTCGCGTTCCTCTGGCTCGTCTGGTTCACCGGGCTGGAGCTTGGTGGTAGAAACAGTAGCATTGGGTTCTTCATCAATGATTTGTCTCCCCCTTTCTGGTTCTGACTCATATTCAGAACTCACATCTGATTTAGTGGCTTTCACCTCAACTACCAATGACTTCTTTGAGCGACAATCAACAATGTTATGCCAAGGCTCTTATAGAAGTCACACCACTTTCCAGTATATTTCTTTGTCTTTTCGATGTCCTTTTTTGCTTGCGGCCTGGACTGGTTGTCCCGAGGCGGTCCATCTTGCTCTATCCTTTGTTATGTGGGTTGGGGCTTCCCTTTCCTGGATTTTGCTGTGAGGGGTTCCCAGGCCCAAATTGTCGCGTCTTTTGTTTGAGCTTCTACTTGATTTTGATGACATATCGGTAGGACGCGCCCAAGGATGAGATGTCCAGAAAATCCATTTTGGCATGGATGTATCTATGCAGAGTGTCACGATATTTGAGCACCAGATGTCGCTCAGAATATTTGATACCCATCTTGGTGCGCAAGGTATTGAAGATATTTGTGAACTTGGGCACTGCTTGGTCTTTTTCCTACCACGGTGTGGTCCATTTTGTATACAAGTCGTCATAACTTCCAATAGGGTAGTATTGTTCTTTAATAGCATGCCTGAAGGAATCCCAGGTGACCACAACTATAAATAATGAGGGTTCCTCTGTTTCCTTTTGCTCACAGAAAGTTTCCTACCAATCTTTGACATGGGGAACGGTTTTAAGGAGCACAAAAGTAATCTTTTTTTTATTCAAGAAGTTATGGACAAAGAAATACACTTCTAGCAGATTCAACCATTTTTCTACAGCATTTGCATCTATCTGACCTTCAAATATAGAAATATCGAAGTTGATTTGTATCTTGAAGGGGGCAACGCCTCCGTTTGAGGAAGATGTGTCGTCTGTTAGTAGTCGTCGAAGGATTTTCACAAAACTATCCATCATCGCGTTCCTCTGTTGCGTGAGGGATTCCTCGAGCAACATTTTGAAGGGATGTCATGTCCCATCGTATTTGTTTTCTCCCGCCATGAGAGGTTGCTTGGGCATGCGAGAGATTTTTTCCTCAAGAGAAACAAGCTTGAGACCCAATTCTTTGTACCCTCACCTCGTTGAGGACATGCATTAAGAACGACAAGGAGCATACCGATTTGATACCATTGATCCTGATTTTATGAGCATAACAAAATGAATATAGATTATTATAAAAATATGTTTAATACAGAATAACAGATATACAGTAAAACTAGTTTCTATTCAATAAGGAAATAAGCTGAAACTGTAAAATGCAACGGAAACAAGCTTGCTAGAATGGTGGCGACTTATCTTTGAGAAGAGATGTGACAAGTGTGATCATTCGCCAGAAGATGATTCCAATGAGGATCTTAAGGCATTTTTACAATAAATAGGAATGTCAAAAACCCTAGACATCCAAAAACCTAACCCTAGCAGATAAAGCGCCAAAAGTCATGTGGGCCCCGTTTTGGTAAGTTAGTACATCAACTTCCCGGGGTTGTAAATTTTGCATACGATATCCATTTTAGGTGGACGATAGACCGTTGGAAATGCTTATCCTAGGAATACATATATTACCTGTGGCAAGCCCTACACATATTGATTGTGGCGAGCCCTAAAAATGTTGTTTAGGGCCTCAAAACGACCCCAGAAGTCAGGGACCCGAAAACTAGGAAAAAATTGTCGAACTGGAAAACTGCCAAAATGAGCCAGTTGGAATAGGTGGGAGGCCATCGACATCCATCTGGATCACATTCCAAAGTTATTGGGCACATGGCAGTTGAGTACAATCATTTTGGGGAAGAGTGTGAGTAAAGAAAGGCAAGCTAAATGAAGGAAATTTGTATGGGTTGGGACAACAATGCTTAGATGGAGGAATTTTTTGTGCACGAGGAAAGGAGAGAATGAGAAAGAGAGCATGAAGCTCGTGTAGCCATGGATGATGAATTCTAGAGAAAGCTGGAATGTATTTGGATCATTTTGAAGCTGAATATTGAAGAGCCAGGTAGTCAGGCCTGAAGAGTAAAATTCAGAGTGAGTTGCACTGTAACAAGTGTTTGTTGTTGGTTTGTTGGTAGTTTTTCTCACAGAAAGTTCTCTTAAGTTCCCAGCTGAGAGATTCCTAGCTACCTGTGCCAGAGAAACCCTGATGAACGAATGACACACTCATTGGGTTAATCATGATAAACATATGGCACATCCCTTGGGTTATCCCTGATAAACGAATGGTGCATTCCTTGGGTTGGGCAGGTCAGGAGGAAGAGAGTTGTTATAAAAATTGGGATAGTTGTAGGAGAATATCAGTTGGGTTATGAGATTTATGAGTTGCGAGTGGACTATGAGAGACCACCCTCTTTTTTGAATTACTAGCCTCAGATCAAGGGTGACTAGATGTTGAGAATTGGAACAATCAGTCTATGGTCTGGTGGAACGTCCATCCTAAGTAGCTGGTTGCACAATAGATTCGAAAGATAAGTGTTATATCTTGTTGTCATATTATTTACATGTATTATTGTTGTGCATGAACTCTGTGTATTTGAGAATGATCTATATGCTGTTGTGTGAATGATTAAGCCGCATTTGTGTTAATTTGGTGTGCTTTAAATGCATCTATTTTATGGTTATAGACAACAACTAAACATGTTTTAGATTCATAGCTATAAGCTACAGGAAAATCGACTAACAGTAAAAGAATCACTTTAGTTAGTAGAACTTTTGTTTTTATGTGTATTTTGCATCGTAACGTCCCTCGGTTGGGCTAGGGGAACGTTTCAAAGTGGTCTCAGAGCTGTAATTGGGAGAGTTTTGAGTGGCATGGCCCAAACTGGGTGGCTGGGAATGTTACAAAGGGGTATCAGAACCCAATTTTCAACACTGAGCCTATATGGGCCAATTAGCAGAGCACAAAAATGAAAATTGCAAAGCAAACTTGCAAAGTGTTTGACAGAATGTCAGAATGAGGATGGTTGCAATTCAATTGAAAAAATATTGAAGTGAAATTTAAGGAATTTTGCAAATAATTTGGAAGAATTGAGCTTCTTTGAAAATTTTCGAAAATAAGCAAAATCGGAAAATTTTGGGTATTTTTCTGTACGAAGACGTTAGCATGACATGGATGCCACATGTCAGCTGATGTGGTAGAAGAAAGACATGTACTATCATGGTGGCAGGTACATCTTGGATGGGATGACAATTGGCAGGTGATGTGGAGCCATGTGGCAGTCCAACTATCAACCCCACGAAACCATGGTAAGATCTTGGAATTGTCTAAGTGTTAGGCTATTGTGGAGTGAAGAGAGAATCGGGGGTATGGAAAGAGTTATGGTATCCCCATGGACCCGTGAAACTATAGTAAGAAGTTGGAAATTGACTAAGTCCCAAGATGTCGTGGAGATGATGAACACAACGGAGAGTCGGGGATATGTGAAGAAATGTTGTGGACCCGCGAACCCGTAGTGAAATGTCGAAAATTGGTTAAGTATGAAGAATAAATTGAATGGAGATATCTCATAGAAATGACAAAGTATCGAGAAGGAATCAATAGAGTGGAGATGTTCCTCATAAGTGTGCTGAGATCTCAAAAAGAAATTGACTAAGTAACAAGAATTGGTCTATCGGTTGATAAATGTTGTAGATCCACTGCCAATGGTGAGAATTGAGAAAATTAATACGTATGGAGAATCGATCGGGTGGCCAGGAGGTCACCATGTGTCATAGATCAAACAACCAAAAAACGAGGGATCCAATGACCCATGATGTATCATAGACCTGTGGATAAAATAATGGAAAAAAATCTATGTATAACTGCAAAGTGAGTGCAGTGGAACTAGAGAGTACAAATTGGAGAACACAGAAACCCGAAATGAAGAAGAGATACGAATTAGATCCGCGATGAATCCATTAAGATAGATCAACAACATAAATCTAATCAAGTATCGGCATCAACATCCCATAGAAAAAGAGATGATCATGGGAATGATAGGCAGTCAAGAAGCATGAGTAGACACCATCATTCTCCAAGGCATTCCACCAGAAGAACTCATGCAAGTTCAAGTCCAAGGAGCAACCCAAGTGTGTCTCCTGGTCAAAGGAAAAGGAGAAGACATGAGGCAAACATCTTGCAGGGTGAACTCAAGAATATTAAGCCACCAACTTTCAATGGTGAACACAAGAAATGAGATTATGTTGAAGCTTGGTTATTGGAAATGAAGAAATATTTCCAGCTACATAATTACCCATCCTAGGTAGAAGTAACAATTTCCACCTGCCACTTGCACAGGAAGCAAACCATGTGGTGGGATCAACTTAAGCAAGATAAGAACCTTGATGAGAAAATAATCTCATGGAGGCAGTTCAAGGGATATTTCCAAGATAAATATTTGTCCGAGCATGACTATGAAAGAAAGATGAAAGAGTTATTTGAACTCAAGTTTGGAACTATGACAATGGAGGATTATGAGAAGCTGTTCTTTGAATTGTTAAAGTATGTTGACTTCATCAAGGATGATAAGGTCAAAATCCAAAGTTTTATGAGTGGGTTTCCCTCTTTCTACAATGATAAGATTCAATATGATAATGCCAAAACCTTGGAGGAAACCGTAAGGAGAGCAAGGCATCTATATGAGCAGGAAAAAGGAAGACCAATTTTCTAAAAAGCTTGGAATGACAAGATGAAGGGCAAAAAGGATCAAAGGAAAAAGGGTTTTAAGCCACCCTTTTTCAAGAATAATTCCCAAGAAAATCAACAAGGTCAAGTCACCCAAAATGAACACAAGACTGCAGATTCATTTGGAAAAAGGCCAAGGTAGCAGTCAGTGCAATGTTGGGGATGTAAGGCAAAATCATCTATATAGGGATTTCCCTCACAAAGGAGAAAGAATGAGGACTTTCCACAACATTCAAGACACTGAAATAGTGAAAGACATGGGAGGAAGCATGCCAAATATTTATGCAGCCTTGGACAACAAGCAAGTAGAATATCAATCCCCCATGATCGAAGTGGAAGATAAGATTGATAACCATCCCATAGCAATTTTGATTGATTCTGGAGCTATCTATAGTTACATAAATGCTAACAATGTTGAAAGATTTCACTTGCAAAGAAATACATATAATAAACCTTGGTTAGTTCAGTTAGCCACAAGAGCTAAAAGAAAGATCACTTAGTTGGTTAAGGATTTCCCGATAGACATGAATGGACTTAGGACAAAGGTAGATGTAAACATCATACTGTTAAGTTCATATGACTGTCTAATTTGCATGGATTGGTTAGAAAAACACTATGTTGTCCTAGATTGTTACAATAAGACAATCAGATGTCTTGATGAAGAAGGGCAGAAGGAAAGATTCAAGGCATTCCAAGAGTTGTAGTTGTTAGAGAGATTTCAAATATGCAATTGAAGAAGAGTTTCAGGAAAGGATGTCATATTTTTGCAGCCCATATGGAGGAGGAATCCAAAGACAAGGTGACAAGCATTGAAGACCATCCGATCTTGAGAGATTTTGAAGATATTTTAAGAGAAATTCCAGGTTTTTCCACCAAAGAGAGACATTGATTTCTCTATTGATTTGGTGCCAAGAGATGCCCTAGTGTCTAAGACACCTTACATAATGGGCACACCAGAACCAGGGATGATTTTAAAGATGGAAATTTATTTTAAAATGTAGAAAACTTTGTGAAACTTACTAATCCTTCATATGCCAACTATAAAAGTTTGGCGATATTTTTGTAAAAATATTCAAATTTTTAAGGATTTTATACAATTTGTATAAAATTTTGGTGATTTTAAAGGTAAAATAATTTTATCTTATAAAATTTGGGCGAATCATTTTTAGAATAACGAATTGTTTTTTTGGAAAAGCATGGAAAATTAGCCCATGAGTGAAATTTAGCCCCTAAAATCATCCATGACCAGAACTAAAAGAGTTGCATATGCAGCTTGAAGAACTTTTGAAGAAGGGGTATATACGCCCAAGTGTGTCACATTGGGGAGCCCCGGTTCTTTTTGTGAAGAAGAAGGATGGGACCTTAAGGTTGTGTATTGATTTCAGGCAACTTAATAATGTTACCATAAATAATAAATATCCTTTGCCAAGAATTGATGATTTTTTTGATCAACCGAAATGTGTGAGAATCTTTTTGAAGATTGACTTGAGATTAGGCTATCATCAAGTAAGGATAAAGGAAGAAGACATCAACAAGACACCATTCATAATAAGATATGGACATTATGAATTCATGGTAGTGCCATTTGGGCTATCAAATGCCCCAACAATTTTTATCTGTTTGATGAATGGAGTGTTCAGGGAATACCTGGACAAGTTTTTGATTGTGTTCCTAGATGATATACTTGTCTACTCTAAATCAGAAGAGGAGCATGAGCAATATTTAAGAATGGTGTTGCAATTTCTAAGAGAGCATAAGTTGTATGCTAAGCTACGTAAGTGCATCTTTTACCAAAATAAGATTCACTACTTGGAGCATATAATCTTAGTGAAATGGATAGAAGTTGATCCTGAGAAGATAGAGGCCATTAGAGGATGACCAATGCCCAGGAATGTGACATAAGTCAGATCATTCATGGGTCTTATTGGCTATTACCAAAGGTTCATAAAAGGTTTTTCAAATATTGCAAACCCAATGATTTCTTTGCAAAAGAAGGGAGTGAAATTTGAATGGAATTCCAAGTGTGAAGAGAGATTTCAGCAACTGAAAGACATCTTGACAAGTGCACCAATATTGAAGATTTCAGACCCAGATGAAGATTTTTTTGTGTGTACTGATGCATGCAAGGAAGGAATTGGTGGAGTTCCATGTTATAGAAAGATTTGCCTCACCATTGCTATATTGCACAGAGGGCCTTTTTCCATTTCCCTATGTAGACTTATCAACCCCTTTTTGATAAATCCAAAGCCAAAATATATATATTTTCCCACATATACGCTCCCTAACTACTTTGCAAGATGTGTATACGCTTGCTGCTCCACTACAGCTCGCGTATATTGGGATTTGTGCCAGAAAATACAAAATGAGATCAGGTTTCCATGTCACGACAGAAGATCTCTGATCTTTGGCCTTCCATATACTGGAAACATTCCGACTCAGCCCTTCAGTTGCATTCTGGAGGCTATAAGAGCACAATTTTGAGCTATGGAAAAAGAGGAGAAAGAATTCAACTTTGAGAGCAAAGTGACTCTGGAGAAATTACTTCATATTGAGTCTGCATCCCTTTGTCCCTCAAGTCTGAACACAGTGTTCAGTCCCCAAGATCTTTCCTTATTGTCGAGAGGACCTCATTACCTCTTTGCTATGATCTTGCCTTTGGTGGAGGATTGAAGTGGTGGAGACCCAATTGGAAGGAACTTGGTTTCTTGGTTTCGAACTGTGCTGACACAGAAGTCTGTAATGTTGATGCTTCTGTTGATCAATTATTAATAGAAATACTCCTTTCCCATCCTATCGATATCTTGCAAATATATGGTTATTATCCATGGGCATGTTTGTAATGTTTATTAATGGATTGTGTTATCTGATGTGCTAACTCATTTTATATATTGTCACTATATACTTGCATCGCTTGTTTGTTGAGAACTTCTTGCAGGTGTAAAACTTTGGGTCAAAGTGATTAACAGTGGAACGACATCAAACAATTGGATCGAGGTAAGCTTCTTCCTTGTATTGCACATTAGTTTATATAGCACATGTTGGAATTGAGTTGATTTCTGTAGTCATACCTGTCTATTGTGGTTTACCCTTGGCCATAGAGAGTTTTTCCCTTGTAACAGAATTGGCAACCGTACTGGGGATAGATCTTCCTTTTAAGGGTTGAAGTATTTTTTCTTCTTACATTGTCTTTTTCCCTTGTGTTTCTTGTCGTATCATAGTTGGACAGAGTCTGTTCACTCTGGGTTTGAGTTTTTCAGCCTTTTACCCTTGCCTAGCCTTGTTTTAAAAGATATATGCCCTTTTTTTCATGACAGTCGTGTATACATGCTTGTTGTCCCACTGCAAGAGGCGTATATATGCCCTTTTCTCTTGAACAGTCGTGTATACCACTTCCCCTTGCTTGCTTTCTTGGTTTAGTGACTGCTAGGTAGGTTTTGAGGATCACTGAGCCTTCTTAGGTCTCTGTGGTGCCTGTTGAGATTATCTGGGATGACAGGAAACCTGTTTGGAGTTGAATTTTTGGGCGGCGTCTTTCTCTTTGTTTTCCATTTTTTATTTTTCCTTGGTAGTTGGGTTGTCTGCTTAGCTGCTTGGTATTATGCTCAAGTGATTGCTTTTATACACAGTAGAAGTTATATACCAAGTCGCTTATCAGTCCATGCATTTTCTTTTTAATACATTGAAAAAAAAAATAGGTATTTTGCATTGGTTGGTATTTTTGTCTTGGAACCTTTATCATTAGCTTAGCACATTTAGCGAAAGATCGCATTTTACTTCTGAGTTGCAGAGTTAAAATTGAAGATTGCACTTTTATTTAGCATATCATTCACTGGAAAGTTAAAGTTAGGCTTTGCATTATATCTATTTTTATTTTTATGCAGAGTCATAACACCATGAGTTTCATTTCCATACCTTTTTGAGTAATCACGGCCAATAAAATTTATGCTTTAAACTAAAATTGATTAGTAACGATTTTATTATTTAGGGTGCACAAACTAGCCTAGGATTTAGTGCCTTGGAATAGGATTTTGTGAGTAGACTTCTCCAAGGCAATTAAATCAACATATGTG